>CM046943.1:72984964-73208067 GCA_025698515.1 Gossypium sturtianum | reverse complement strand
CAAGCAGATAATCGTGATATATAACATAATCGTAAATCAACGGACTTGATGTCTTGATTTACCCTCCATGGGTCAAAAGATATGCCAAAAGTTTCTGCATTTAATAAAGAATATATATATTTGAATCAAAACAACGTAAAAAGGTGTAGAGAACTACACACCTGAGAAACACAGAGAACTAAACTATCAATCTCGCCAACACCCTCACTGCAGGATCACAATGACCGCCTATCCTGGCTCCAAGCCAGGTCCACAACCCTAGAGAAAGTCTCGTGCCTCGATACCTCACATTTTTTGAACTTAGGGAGTAGGGACTGACGAGTCCAACCCTCCTTTACTTGGTCGGGTATTCAATCCATGAAAAGATCTTGAGTCAAGACCGAGTTAAGTACATGAAGAAGATAAAAGTAAGAGCACACGCTCAACTAAGAGGTTTTTACCTAGATTGATGTAGAAACCGAAAGCTTTTTGTGCTTGGATTACGAAATCGGCTAAGTCCCAAGAATCTTCCTACCAGTGAGGCCAGATGCGTAAAAGAATACTTAACACAAAGCCCCTCCTACATTCGGCCAAAGCATCCAAAGTACTTCAAGTTAACCCCTTCTTGGCTTAACAAATCCTAAGAAAGGAAAAGAAAGAATCAAAAGAAGAGGCACACATACCACTAAACAAGAAGAAGCCATTTGAGAAGGTTAGGAGTATAAGTGATGACAATCCAAGGAACAAGAACGAAGCGAAGAGGAACAAACACACAAGGAAGATTCGCTATGAAGAAACAAATGGAAGAAAAACAAATGAAATGGAGAAGGCACCAAACACCACTCTTATGTTCGATTAGAAAAGAAAATGGTAAGAGTGGGAGGGAGAATTTTGGCTTGACAAAGGAGGAAGGTGATAGGAGTGGTTTGGCTAAGGGGGGAAGTGTAAGAATGAGTATGAAACAAAAGAAAAGAGGGTTGTAAAAGCAGAAACCAAATAGTATGAAGGGAATTCGGCTAGCCACCAAAAAAGATGTTTCAATTTGAGAGAAAATAGAATAAAAGTGATGCTTGCTAAGAAAAGAATGCTCATTTGAAATGAGAAGAGGTTAAGGACATTCGGCACCTTCAAGGTTAAGCTACCCAAGTGCACTCCAAAAACCGACACTACCCCCTCAAACCTAAAATGTCAAAAGCAACTAGAAAGGTTTCTTATGACACCCTAGGCTATCACTAACCCGAATCCAACTCCCAACAAGCTTCCACAACCGGCCAACATCCTCACCAAGCCTCAAATCCCACACTTTCTCCTACATTCACTCTCTCCCATCATTCAAAATCGGTTTGAATAATTCAAACTCCACCTTTTACTCATGGCCACACTCTCTCAAATCATTTGACTCATTCAACCCCATCCACGAAGAGCCCTGCCAAAACCACCACTCCAAGCTCCTCAGCGCAAAAATAAAGTTTCACTGCAACGACGCGACTCAACTCCCTTTCTCCCCATTGGGCCCCATGTGACACCACTTCCATGCACTCAAGGTGGCGCTCTCGCACTCTCTAGCCAGCCAAGCTCCTCTGTGTCAACAAGCCCAAATATTTATTCTTAAGACATGCCTCTGCTAGCTCTCCCCTAAAGAGCCTAAAAAGAAAATTTTTCACCAAGGCTCGGTGCTTAACCCAGCCATCCCGGACCCCAAATACACCAATCACACAATAAACATAGAAAATGAAATAAAGTCCCTAATTCCTGAGGATGTTACGCTTCTACCCTTAAAGAAATTTTTGGCCTCGAAATTTACTCCGGTCAAAAGAGATGAGGGTGTCACTGACGCATAACATCCTCCCGCTCCCCACGTGGCTCCTTCAACCGTGGGTTCCACCATAAAACTTTGACTAAAGGGACTGATTTTCTTCTTAGCACTTTAACATCTCGGTCCAAGATCTCGTGACGGTTCTTCTTCGAAGAAGAGGAGTCCGGTCTTACCTCAATTTCTCCACCGCACAATGTGAGACTGGATCCAATGATAAGCGCCTCAACATCGAGACATGGAACACATCATGTATCTGCTTTCAATTCCTCAAGGCAACTCAAGTCGATATGCCACGGGTCCCACACGCTTTAATACCCGATAAGGCCCGAGTAAACCTCGGGACTTAGCTTCTGCTCCTTCCGCTCCAAACCTCTAAAACTTTCTTCCAAGGTGAAACTTTCAGAAGACCTCCGATCACCCATCGCAAATTCTATATCCTTACGCTTCAGACGGCTGTAGATTTCGCTGTCGTAAGCCTCCTTCAATCGAGTTCGAATTAATTTAACTTTCTTCTGCCTCCCAAACCAATTGACTCCAACATTTGACGCTCACCCAATTCGCCCAAAGCAGTAGGAGTACCGACACTCTCCGGGCCCATACAACGCCTCATGGGGCGCCATCTCGGATACTGGACTTCAGTAGTGTTATTGTTAATTTCGGCTTCTAACGGAGAAACTCCTCCCAAATACTCCTTGAAGTCAATAACACGTACCTCTCAACATATCTTCCAAGATTTGAATTACCCTCGTGACATCGACCATCGACCGTGGGATGAAATGTCAGGTCAAGTCTGGGGTCTTGTACCCAATGCTTTGATGCGGCGCCTTTCCCAAAACACGACGTAAAACCTAGGGTCTCTATCCGATATGATCGCTAATCGTACCCCATGCAACCTCACACCTCACAAGGCCACATACAGCCTTAGCCAACTCCTTTGCAGAGAATAGTTGACACGAACAGTATGAAATGGGCGGACTTTGTCAACCGATCAACAATCACCCATACCAATCTTTCTTAGTAGGCGTAAGAGGTAGCCTCACTAACAAAGTCCATCGCGATTCTCTCCCATTTCCACTGTGGGAATCTTCAACCGGCTGCAATAACCCGAAGGCAACCGATGTTCTGCTTTTCACCACGACACGCCAAGCATTTACCCACAAACTCTGCAATCTCCCGCTTCAAACCAGCTACAAAATCGCTCACGCAGATCCCAATACATTTTATTCCCACCGGTGATGCATAAGCGTAAAGGCTACTATACGCCCCGAAGAATCATCTGTCTTAACCCAACATCCTTCGGCATGCAAACCCTCTCACTAAAATAATACGTAATCCCCATCACTATTCAAACCAAAATCCTCTACCCCACCATTATGTACCGCAGGTCGAGCACTCAAGACATCATCCAATAAACAATCGCTCTCTTTGATCTCGGGATTAACCCACATCGGGCTTTAGTTTCTGAAGTTCACTAGCATACCCCATCATCATACAGTTGCCGAGATGGGCAAACATCGCTCTCAACTCCGGAGGATATCACTTTCCGACTTAACGATCCGCCACTCACGTTAGCTTTACCCTGGATGGTATTCGATCAAGCGCTCCTTAATCCTTCAATTGTTCAATCCACCTCACTGTCTCAAATTCAACTCCTTCTCGAGTGAGGGAGATATTTTAAACTCTTGTGGGTCGGTGTAGATAATGGACTTCTCCCCGCATGAGTAATGTCTCCGATCTTCAAAGTGAACACTACTGCAGCCTAACTCCGTATCATGCGTGATAGTTCAACTCATGCTCTGGTCTTAATCACGAGACGCATATGCAACTACCTTCCCGCCTTGCATTAACACACACCCTAATCTCCGTGAGTGTGTGAAGCATCACAATAGACCACTTTAACTCTTTTCCAAATTTCTTTTTAGGTGAATCAAAACTGAGCCTCGTTAAGATCCTCTTCACCTTCTCAAAGCTTTCTCTGCTCGTCGTCACCAAACAATTGATACCCCTTTCCGCAACAACTTAGTTAAGGGTGCCGCACTAGGAGAGATCCCTCAATGAACCTTCTCGTGGTATCCGCCAAACCAAGAAACTTGAATCTCCGCCACGCACTAGGCTGTTTCTAGTCCAACACAACTTCAATTTTCCAGGATCAACCCTAATTCCTCTCGCCAATACAACATGACCTAAAAAAGGTAACTTCTTTTAACCAAAATTGACACTCTATCGATCTTGGCGTGATACCGCTTCTCCCCTCAAAATCAAGTGGTAACCACCGAAGATGCAAATCATGCTCTTCTTCCGCCTTGGAGTATACCTTGTAATGTCGCTCTATGAACACCATAACAACCGGCCCGTATAGGGTTGGAACACCTTGGCTCATCATGTCCATAAACGTGAATGGTGCATTCATCAATCCGAACCAAGATCACTAAAAACTCATAGTGACCATACGCGAGTCCGAATGCCGCCTTATGAATATCCGCCTTCCTTGACCTAAGTTCGATGATAACTCCGATTTCAAATCTATCTTCGAGAAGATGAAGCCCTTGTTGATCGAACAAATCGCCAATCCTCTAGTAAGGTATTTTTTCTTGATGGTCAACTTATTCAATCCCGACGGTAGTCAATGCACACATGCGCATCGACTCCATCCTTCTTCTTTCACGAACAACACCTGGCGCCCTCACGGAGATACACTTGGTCGTGCTATAAACCCCGATCCAACAATTCCCGAATCTATGCTTTCAATTCCACTAACTCCTTCTACGCCATTCTATATGGGGCACAGACACTCGGCGCTTTTCCCTAAAAGATCAACACCTAATTCCACCTCGCGATCCGGGAGGTAACCCCGAAGCTCCTCCGAAAACATTGGAAAACTCCTTCACTGCTCGACATCCTTCACAGCCAACTCCTTGGCTCAAGAGCACGAACGAAAGTTAAGAAAGCCTTACATCCTTTTCTCACCATTCTTTTCGCTTTAAAGGCAGAATTACATTGGACAAGTAGTTTCTCCTTTTGCCTATCACTATAACTTCATTATCCTCGTGAGTCCTTAACACCATCCGCTTAGCAAAGACAATCCAAGTTTGCTCGATATTTTACCAACCAATCCATACCTAAGATTAAATTGAACTCCCGAACGGTAGTTCCATCAAATCAATCCTGAAAACCAATCCCCTTGTACTTCTGTAGGAGGCACATTCCTAAAGAGTTTGTTTACTACTACTGCATTATCCTAAACGACTCAAGTACACTCCATCTCCTTGAATAAATCTCGTAGTTCATGTTTAAAGTTCCGACACCACATTAGCCACATAAGAATGCATCGACCCAATATCAATCAATGCATTAAAGGGCAAACCGAAAATGAGAAATGTACTGGGGGCTTATGACGTCCGATGCATCACCCTCTCTCTCGCGTCTAGCGTGATAGATCTAACCTGTGCCTCGCTCTCTATATTCCCAGCACCTCCGCTCGGTGCTCCACGCCCCGACCGAAACCATTCCTCTTCCAATTGGACTATACGACCTCTCTGCGGGTTAAGCTGCCACCTCTCCCGAATCGATCAAAACCCTCTCCAATGCATCGCACTCGATCTACTTGTGGATAATCTTTAACCATATGATCCATAGATCCGCACTCCAAACATCCACCTGCCTCTCTTCCTACACTCACCGTAATGCCTTTTTCCCACACAAAGCACATGATCGATTTCCGCCCATTGCCGCAGCCTCACAACCGAGCTGGCCCACCAAACCTAGGCCTCTTATGAAAACCTCCAGACGACTCCGGATGACCCAAAACTCCTCTTATTCCTTGTTTTGAGTCTCAATCCGCTTTTAACCTCTTCGCCTATTTTAGCTTTGTCAACCGTAATGGCAAAATCTCTTTCCACAGAGCTATCAACACTGCACTGCCTCGTAACTCCATCCTCAAACTGCACTCCAACGCTCATAGTCGGCCGTAACTATTTTATTTCTGCATAACGGCTCAATCGCAGTAAATTTCACCTCATACGCAGCCCACAGATTTTGCCCCCTTGTACCAAATTCAAGAATGCTTTCTCCGAGCATCTACATAACTTGCTCCCAACGATTTCCTTGAAATGTCATCTTAAAGAAATCCCTGGGCCAATTCAACCACCGAGTACCTCTCTTACGGTGAGCCACCACCGATATGCCTCATCCCAAGAAGAGACACCGCTCCTTTCAATTTATCCTCAACTGTGGCAATCCAGATCATCCATAATCCGCTCGATCGCTTCCAACAAGATTTGCCACATTTGGGGCCACACCTGTAAATATTTCTAATACCTCGCCTCTATTTGCTCAAGTCGCTTAGGAATAGACTTTCGAGATATCCCCAAAGCTCGCCTCCAAAGGACTCGCTTCCAAAACCCTCAACATCACTTGAGACAAGGCATCATCTCCACTAGTCCTATCTCGAGAGATCCTGCGCGCCAGTGATGCCGGCGCTTCACCTCAAGCTCTTACCTTGCTTCCGAGAACTCACCTCAACATCCCGCCTCTACCACGGCGCGCAACACGTCCACATCCTCTCGCACTCATGTTTACCGATTTGTTTTAATCTGGTTTGCAAATTTTATGCATTAGTTTTTCTTTTCACTGTTGATTAATGAGTAGTTTTATTAGAATGGAGTTTTGAGTAGTTTCCGCAAAACACACATATACCTAAAGGTTTCCATTTCTAAAGCAGAGTTTCTTAATTCTAAATTTCATAACACATCATATCTAATTTATGCAATTCACATAACTTAGTTAGAAGAACTTACCGTACGGACTTGGTGCCGGAGACTCGGGTGCCATGCTTCTAGAAAAACTTGCATATATATATATATATATATATATATATTCCAATCATTTTTAGACCAACTTCGAAAATGTTTTGAACCCAAACCCATGGCTGAGTTTCTTGAAACCAAGCTCGATATCAAATTGTAACACCCCAAACCCTACTTAAAACACCACGACCTGATCCGTATGTCACTTGGGAAGAATTTGTAAAACTACGCGAACTTCGTAAAAACTTTTAAATTCCTTTTTGAAAACCCAGATCGTGAGTTCGCTTGAAAGCCTAAAAATCATTTAAGGAAAATTTTTTGTTAGCCCAATTCTTGTGTTTAGATGGCGTTTGAAAATGCATGTTGTTACACTAGATTAAGCTAGAAGTTTGTTGTAAAAATCCGCCTATAAAATCGTTAATTGTTGTGAGAGAAAATTCAAATTTTCATTTTGAAAAAAACGCCTTATCGATTATTTGTATTCAAAACATCCAGAGTTTAGATCAAATTAAACCAAATTAAAGTGGCCTTATTACATAACAAAATCCCAAAATTAAAAGTAAATAAGTCTAAGAGGAGAAAAGCAAAATTTTACTAAACATAAAGTGCATGGCCACCTCGTAGTCTGGCCCCACTTCATGTTCACGAACTAAGAATTACCCGCAACATTTAAGGTAGGGGTGAGTCAAGAAGACTAATCGTGCAATTACTCATCAATCACTCATAGTTGGGCCTCGCCTCATAAATCACTTTGGGCAAAGCCCACACGTAATCGATCGAGCCTTGGCCCATTTAGCGCAGAATAGCAGATAATCGTAAATTAATGCATTATGATGCAAATCCCAACCCAACCTAGTTATCCATCCGCTACACACCACCCTTACCCGCCAATCACACCAATGGGGATTTCTATAATCGACTCACCGCTACACACCATTGATGGAAGTCATGCTACGCTTAGTCGCTCATCGCCAAATTGTGACAGAGTCACAGATCGAAATGGCATGGCCACTGTAACAGAGTGTGGCGAGCCACTGTAATGAGTGTGGCAAAAGCCACCGTGATTAATGTGACATAGTCACCAGATACACTTCCCTTCATTTCATAGCATATACCCATCCACTATGCGTAACATGATATCATGGTGTATGAATGCAACAGATATCGACATATATATCATATGATCAGAGTGTACGTATAATCATGTCAAGATAATCGCATATATAACATAATCAAAAATCACTAACTCGATGTCTTGATTTTACCCTTCATGGGTAAAGCATCATATGCCAAAGTTTCAGATTTAATAAAGCATATATATATTTGAATAAAACGATGTAAGAAGGTGTGAGAACTACACACTGTGAAACACAGAGAACTAAGCTTATTAATCTCGCTTAACACCCTCACTGGCAGTAGGATCACATCGATCCGCCTATCCCGCTCCAAAGCCGGGTCCACAACCGAGAGGAAAGTCTTGTATCGCCGATATCGCACATTTTAACTAAGTGGGTAGGGACTACGAGTCCAACTCCCCTCCTTTACTTGGCTGGTATTCTAATCCATGAAAAGATCTTGGTCGTAAGACCGAGTTAAGGCAATCAAGAAGATAAAAGTAAGAGCACACGCTCAAACGAAGAGGTTTCTTACCTAGATTGACAGTAAACTCAAAGCTTTCAGCTTGGATTACGCAAATCACTAAGTCCCAAGAATCTTCCAACCGTAGGCTAGATGTAGAAAAGAATACTAACACAAAGCCCTCCTACATTCGGGCCAAAGCATCCAAAGTTCCAAGTTAACCCCTTCGGTTTAACAACTAGCAAAGGAAAAGAAAGAATCAAAAGAGAAGAGGCACACTTACCACCAAACAAGAAGAAGCCGATTTGAGAAGGTTAGGAGTATGAGGAGTGACTATGCAATCCAAGGAACAAGAATGAGCGAAGAGGAACAAGCACACAAGGAAGATCTCTACTATGAAGAAAAAAATGGAAGAAAAACAAATGAAATGGAAAAGGCACCAAACACCATTTTTATGTTCGACTAGAAAAGAAAATGGTAGAGGGTAGGGAGAATTTCAAATTGGATGAGGAGATGGTGATAGGAGGGTTCTAGCTAAGGGGAAGTGAAGTGTAGAATGAGTATGAAACAAAAGAAAAGAGGGTTGTAAAGCAGGAAACCGAAATAGTATGAAGGAATTTGGCTAGCCACCAAAAGATGTTTCAATTTGAGAGAAAATAGAATAAAAAGTGATGCTTGCTAAGAAAAGAATACTCGCTTAAAATGAGAAGAAGGGTTAAGGACATTCAAAGACCTTCAAGGTTTGCTACCTAAAGTGCACCCAAAAATGGCACACCCCCATCCATGAAGAGCCCTTGCCGAAACCACCACTCAAGCTCCCTCGTGCGCAAAAATAAAGTTTCCAATTGTCGACGACGCGACTCAACCCCTTCTCCCCACAGCCTCCCATGTGACGCCACTTCCATGCACTCAAGGTATGCCTCTTGCCACTTAGCCACAAGCTCCTCTTGTGTCAACAAACCCAAATATTTATTGTTAAGACATGCCTCTCGCTAGCTCTCCCTAAAGACCCTAAAAAGAAAATTTTCACCAAGGCTCAGCTTAACCCCGAGCCTTCTGACCCCCCAAACACACTAATCACATAGAAACATAGCAAATGCAAAGCCCCTAATTTCTGGATGTTACATGATAGTTTTTCAATGCCAAGACTTGTCTTGGACTTACATTACATCTTTGTTGAGACTCGCCAATGCCATGCCTTGGCTTGGGCTTATATGGGTCTTCATCTCATAGTAACTCTTCAATGCCAATACTTGTATTGGTCTTACATGATAACTTGCTTGATTGCCGATGCCATGTCTTGACATGGTCTTATACTTGACTTTCTTGTCTCATGTATGTGATTGAGTATTCTAAGTAATTCATTTTCAATCGGGACTTTCATATACATGCTCTTAGTAACTTCTTTGTTTAATAAATCATTAAACATTTTCATGGAAATAATGTGCATATAACAACATCACAAGCAATTCAATGAAATATTCATGAAGCTTGAAAATCTTACAAATTTACTAAAATTAGCTCGGTTGGGAATCATCATCGCCTTAACAAAACAATTTCAAGTAGAGCCGGAGACATCACACTATCACAGCTTCACATACTGCATGTATAGCTAGACTCTTACTCACGCTAGGTTAGTCCTAGAACCGACTAAACCATAGCTCTGATCCCACTAAATGTAACACCCCATACCCGAGTCTGAGGTTTAGACCGGATACGAGACATTACTATGCTTGAACTTGCCTAAACATGCATTTATTTAGCTATAAAATTTCGTTCCGAATTAAAAACTTTCTTTCTTAAACAACTCATACATTTCATTGGCCTACGAGGCCTTAAACTCACATTCGGAAACTTTCGAGTTCAATCAGAACTTTTCTCGAAACAGGGTCGCGACGCTCAGTGTTATTTGGGACACGCCCCGTGTGTCTAAGACATGCCCGTGTCTTCCACTGGTGCTCGACATCGACTAATCACACACGCCTTGACACGCCCGTGGACTTAGACCGTGGTGCTAAACCCCGATATATCGACTTCCTTACACTACTCGGGGCACACGCCTGTGTCCTAACCATGTGTCATACATGACATAAACAAACAAATGAGAATTATCCCGTGGTCTATCCTCGACTTAAGATATAAAGTTGTAGGATGCACACGCCTAGACACATGCCCGTGTGTCTATCCCGCTGGGCACTTAGAGGCTATCTACCAAGCCTTTTACTACTCTCATTTACAAAAATTCATACATCATCACATAACTCCACATAGCATCAATTTAACTCTTGAATTAAAGACATTTAATCATTTAAAGAGACAAAGACTTCATCCCATACACTAGGGAGAACTATTCAATACAATTACAATTATAACTTAAGCCATCATCTATGGCTATACACAACCAATCTCTAAGTTCTCTTAGGCCAACACAATTTGGCTACATCAATTAGAACTTAATCAACTCTAAAAGAATCCCTATACATGCCATGACTCATAAGAACTTGAAACACCATACCAAGAGCTTATTCGATAGTGTGAAGACATCTCCTAGTGGCCTCCAACCCGAGCTAGTTAAAATAACCTATAAGAGATGGGAAAAGAAAAGGAGTAAGCAATAATGCTTAGTAAGTCCATTTGCATAAACTGACAAATACCGACATTTATTGAATACATATAACCACAAGGTATTATACTGAGTTTTTCTCATTAACTCATGGTAACTTAACCACTCTTGAAGCTTACTCATTCTATCTCTTACCACATTCACCCCATGCCACAAGCCAACCGCTCGTGTTAAATAGCACACATTCCTCGTGACCGATCGCTGTGTAATCACATAGAACAACACATCAAGCAATTTCAATAAGCTACTCATACTACAAATCTCTGGTGGTTTCGCACTTAGCCCACCATTAAATCTCTAATAGGTGGTACCACACACAACCCACCAATCATTTAAAAGCGATGGTATCGCATTACACCCATCGACATTAATTAATCGTGTGGTAACGCATATAGCCACCTATATTAATATTCGTGGATAGTAATCCGTAAGTGTAACACCCTTACCCGGTTCTACGCCGAACCAGTCTTAGATGTTATCGAACTCAAACCACTTGATCGCCACTTAGGCTCATCGTAACTACTTCCTCAAGTCATCTCAACAATCTCATTCTTGACTTACGAGGGCTCTCGAGACTAAATCGAACTTTTTCAATCTTAAAATTTTTTTCTTTATACAGTCTCACACGCTCAGTGCAAGATTAGACACGCCTGCATGGACACACACGCCCATGTCCCCAAACCATGCCTAAAAACCCAACATTCTCGCTAATGCCCCACTGGCCAAGGCACACGCCCCGTGCTTACCACCCGTGGTGCACACCGACTACTTTAACACGGCCTAGAGTCTAGACACATGCCCGTGTGGCTAGCCCGTGGCCAATACTGATTAATCCCACACGCCTTAGGCACACGCCCGTGTGGCTAGTCCGTGGTCTATTCTGATTTCAAATACAAACATGCAGGGACACACGGCTGAGTCACACGCCTGTGGGCTGGCTGTGTGTCACACATGGCCTAGACACACGCCCATGTGTCTATCCACATGGACAAGAACAAAGCTATGTGCCAAGTTCTTTTCACCCCTCTAGCATACACAACATATACTCATCTAACACAATCATAATCAACTCAAATTTAAGTGCAATCTCACATAGAAAACTACATCTTTCTTTCATATAATGTAATAGCCAACAACCATGGCATTATACAAAATAAGCTATCCATCTAAAGGCCAACACATCTTAGCCATTTACAACAAAATTCACTAACTTGTCTAGTACCTATACATGCCATATACAAAACATTAAGTCTCATGTACCATAGTGTGTGAGATAGTGTGGGCGATCTTCCAATTGATCCTCATATCTCGATTCAACACTTTTACTCTATAAGACAAGGGAAAAGAAAGGGAGTAAGCTTTGAGCTTAGTAAGTTTACACATAAACAATTAAGCATCATAGTATAAGCTCAACAACAATTAGCATTATACTACCAAAAATAATGAAAAACTATGCTTACTCTTTCTATCCCTTACCACATTTCCAACACATCATGAGTCACATACTCATAACCATCTAAATGCACCCCGCATTCAATGTCACATTTACACAATATACAACACATCAATATTTCTCAATAATTCATCCACACAGCTAATTAACTTAATAATACATCCACACGCTTATTTTACTCAATAATTCAATCACATGGCTAATCCACACGCTTAACCCACACAAAGAAATGTCCCTGGTTTCGCACTTAGCACATCACAATTGATTAATAAGGTGGTATCGCACTTAGCCTTCCACAAAGGTAATCATAGGGTTTCTCACTTAGCCCACTAAACGATATACCTCACGATAGCATCGCATATAGCCACTCATCGTCAATATGCATTAGGATGGTATCGCACTTAGCCTACCATCTACCATTATCACTACACATTCACATGTCTACTTACTCAATTAAACATCCATTCACAATTCTACTACATTCATTCTACTTGGACCACATAGGTTCTCAATCAATCTCGAACAAGCTACACACTAGCTATCATCAACAAATTGTAAGTATGAATGCATTATTTATGCATAGACTTACCTCGATACTCAAAAGTATAGAAATATGCAATTTAGTCCACCACCTTGCTTTTGCCTCTGCTTTCGATCCGGCTTCGTCTTTCTTGATCTATAATGAATAAATCAGCTTATTAAATACATACATTGACTAAATTGACCCACATCTCATACTTTAGCAAAATTACTATTTTACCCCTAAACTTTCTCATATTTACACTTTAGTCCAAAAGCTCAGAAAGTGATTTTTATTCAACTTTCTAGTCTTTCATGCTTAGCCGAACCACTTATTCAACTAAAGCTATCATCAATTCTCACTAAAACACACATGTATGACTAAACTTAAGATTTTTACAATCAAGTCCCTACATGCATTTTCATGGAAAATCACTTAACAAAAGATGTTTCTACTACATCAAGCTTTCATAATCTTCCATAAAACAACAAAATACATGCATGTCATACATATGTACATTTTTGAACATCCATAATAGCTCACCAAATAGCTAAAAATAGCTTACTCATGCTACTAGGACTTCAAAAATACGAAGAATATCAAAAATCGGGCTTAGGAGCACTTACTAGCAAGCTTGAAAAATTGAAAGAGCCCTAACAATGGCTATTGGAATTTTCGGCAGCTTGGGGGAGAAGATGAGTGAATTTTTGTCATATTTTCACCTATTTAATCATTTAATAACTAAATGACCAAAATGCCCTTTTTGATAAACTTCAAATTTTAACTCATCCATGCCCATTTTTGTCCAAAAACTAAAAATTGGGAAAGTTGCTCATTAAGGACCTCTAATTAATAATCTAAAGCTATTTCACACATATATCTTCTAGAAACACACATTTTGCACCTTTTGCAATTTAGTCCTTTTGGACAATTCAACCCCAATTTCACAAAATTGCTTCATGAAACTTTCACACTAGCATGCATACAAGGCATAAACCTTAAAAACTCATTTATAACCTCGAATTTGTGGTCTCGCACTCACTATTCCGACTAGGCCCTAAACCGGATGTTACAACTCTCTCCTTTAGAGATTTTTCGTCCCTAAAATCTTACCAAAGAAAGAGGTTTGGATGTTGCTCTCTCATAGCTTCTTCCGCTTCCCACGTAGCCTCTTCCACACCATGTTTCGCCATAACACTTTCACTAGTGCTATGCTCTTATTTCTCAATCTGTTTCACTTCTCGAGCTAAGATCATAATCGCTCTTCTTCATAAGACATATCCGGTCTTATCTCAATTTTCGCCGAAGGAATCACATGTGAAGGATCAGAGCGATACCGTCGCAACATCGACACATGGAACACATTATGAATCTTTTCCAACTCTACCAAGCAAAGCCAACCTAAGCACGCTACAGCCCAATTGCCTCAGAATCTCATACGCCCTATAAACCTTGGATTCAATTTCTTTTTCGTCCAAATTTCATAATCTTCTTCCACGGGGACACTTTTAAAAACACTTTGTTGCCCACTTCAAACTCAATTTATTTTCTTTTCAAATACGCGTACGACTTACTTCGTCCATCCGGCACTCTCGGACTATTACGGATTACTTTCACCTTCTCTTTGGTTTCTTTCACTAGATCGACCCCATGGATCTGCTTCTCACTAAGCTCGATCCAATACAAAGGAGTCCGACACTTACGACCATACAAAGCCTCATACGGTGCCATCTCGTATACTGATCGATAATCGTTGTTATAGGTGAATTCGACCAAAGGTAGATATCTCTCCCAACTACCTTCGAATTCTAACACACAAAGATCGAAGCATATCTTCCGTAACTTGAATCACTCTTTCAGACCGACCATCGGTTTATGGATGGAACGCAAAGGTTTGAAATTCAATCTCGCACTCCATGGCCTCTGCAACTTCTTCCAAAATCTCAAAGTAAACCCCTGATCTCTATCCGATATAATAGACACAGTACACCATGCAATCTCACTATCTCTCGCCACATACAACTCGGGCCTAACTTATCCACCGAATAATCAACATGTACTGGAATAAAGTGAGCCGACTTTGTCAATCTATCCACAACAACCCACACAAAGATCTCTCTTTCTGAGTCATCGGCAACCCTGCTACAAAATCCATGGTAACTGATCCCACTTCCATTCTGGTACCATTATCGGGTCAAGCAATCCCAAGGCACTTGATGCTCGGCTTTCACTTGTTGACAAATTAAACAGCTTTGTCACAAACTCAAATATCTCTTTTCATACTGGTCCACCAATACAACTTCCTCAAGTCGTTGTACATTTTCAGATCGGCCTGATGTAATCTTGACAAACATCCACCGTGGGCCTCATGCAAAACCTTTCGAATCAACTCCTTATCTTTAGTAACACAAATTCTCACACGATACATCGCAGACAACCATTCAAATCCACTCAAAATTAGAATCACTTTCTCGATCCGCACTTAGCTATCTTAGCTTACATCTCACTGTCATTTTTCCGAGCCTCACATATCATGGAACAAATAGCGGCTTAGATCTCAATCTCGCCAAAATAGCACCATCGCCGCGACAATGCTAAACTCGTGCTCATAACTCTTAGAGCATACAAGGATTTCCTACTCAGTATCCGCAACCACATTCGCTTTCCTGTGTGGTAGTCAATGACTAACTCATAGTCTTTCAACAACTCAAGCCACTGCCTGCCTCTCGATTCGATCCTTCCGATCCATCAATTACTTTAAACTCTTGTGATCCGTAAAGATTCGACACTTCTCACCATACAAGTAATGTCACCAAATCTTTAACGTTAAAAAACAATCGCAGCCAACTCTAAATCATGAGTCAGATAATTTTTCTCGTGCGGCTTTGGCTGCCTTGAGGCGTAAGCAACTACCTTACCCTCTTGCATCAACACGCAATCGAGACCATTAAATGATGCATCATAGTAAACCACTTAACTCTTTCCCCGATTCGTTGAACCAAAATCGTGTCTCTGGCCAACATTGTTTTCATCTCTCGAAGCTCATTGACATGTCTCACCATTCAAACTTGACATCTTTATGTAATAGTTTCATCATCGGGGTAGCAATCACAGAGAACCCCTTTACGAAATGTCTGTAATATCCCGCTAATCCCAAGAAACTTCTAATTTCTCGACACATTCCTCGGCGATTTCCAATCCACAATAAATGATATCTTACTCTGGTCAACTCGACACCATCACCGACACCATGTGTCCTAGGAATCCAATTCTCTGAGCCAAAACTCACTCTTGCTAAACTTAGCATACAATCTGCTTATCTCTCAAAGTTTACAAGATAATTCTCAAATGCTCTTCGTGATCGCTTCTCATCCCGAGAATAGATCAATATGTCGCCAATGAAGACAACTACAAACTTGTCCACATACTTGGTCCTCAAAACACGGTTTATCGATCCATAAAATTGCAGTGCATTCATTCAAACCAAACGGCATAACCAAAAACTCATAATGGTCATACCTTGTCCAAAATGCGCTTTTCCAGACATCTTGCTCTTTCACTGAAAGTTGATAATAACTGCACTCTCAAGTCTATCTTGGAGAACATCAGAGCTCCTTTAGTTGATCAAAAGATCATCAATCCTTGGTAAAGGATACTTATTCTTCACCATCACTTTGTTCGGGCTTGTATATAGTCTATACACAACCTCATAGACCCATCTTTCTTCTTCACGAATAATACCGGGCACCCTACCACGAGTAGCTCACCTTACAAAACCTTTATCTCACAAATCTTGCAAATGAACCTTCAGTTCTTTCAACTCTACAGGTGCTATTCTATATGGAGCAATTGAAATAGGTGCCGTTCCCGGAACCAACTCAATTCCAAACTCGACCTCCCTCACTTGAGGTAATCCGGGTAACTCTTCCAAAAATACATCTGGATACTCACATACCACTAGCACTGTTTCAAACTCTACTCCAATCTCTCGAGTATTCAACACAAAAGCAAGATAGGACTCACATCCTTTTCTCAAACATTTTTCAGCCACTAGGGAAGAAATCATCACTGGTAGACTATCCGATCCACCTAATTCAACCCGAACCACATCTCCACTCTCACATTTCAATTCAATAAATCCGATCCACCTAATTCAACCCGAACCACATCTCCACTCTCACATTTCAATTCAATAAACTTACTACCACAGTTCACTAAGACATTATGGGTAGTCAACCAATCCATGCCTAGGATTAAATCAAACTCATCAAACGGCAACAACATAAGGTTTGCCGGAAAACAATGATTCTCAATCAATAAATGATGATTCTTACACACTCGTCCACTAACACATGCTTTTCTAATGTGTTTGACACCTTAACCACTATAATCAGAGACTCAACGGCCATACTCAAACTAGATGCTAATCTCATGCAAATATAAGAATGAGTAGACCTCGGATCTATTAAAGCAATAACGAAGGTGTCATAGAGAGAAAAAGTACTGTTATCACATCGTGGAGGATGCTCTTCGCGAGCGCGAATGGCATACGCCCTCGCAGTGCCCGACCCTCTGGTCTCACAACAGAATATCCGGGCGCACTCTACCACTAGCCCCACTTCTTGGGTTCCTTGGTGGTCTACCCCTCGAGACACATCACTAGGTCTCAGCTCTTGCCTCTCTTCCTTATCATCCCTTTCGGGACGATACATTTGGATAAAGTGGTCGGGGAACCACACTTATAACATTTTCGAATATTTCCCCAACACTCTCTGGTGTGATACCTACCACAACTTGGACACTCCGGTTTACTCTTCAGATTGCCCACACTTTCCATCGAGGAGCTTGTACTCGAACCCGAGCGAGTATTGCCCAAGTCTCGATGCGAATAACCCATCGGTGCCGCCGTCCGAGGATTCACTTCCTTGGATCTTTTCGACCGGGCTTGGTATGACTTGCCCATCGGCCTCTTTCTAGCATCTCGGGCTTCACTTACATGCCTCCTCTTTTCTCGAACTCACCGCGCCTTACTTGCCCTCTCAACTAATACCACAAATTCTTTCAACTCCAAAATACCCACTAGGAGTTTGATGTCCTCATTCACCCCATCTTCGAACCTCTTACACAAGATGGTCTCACGATACACATTCTTGAGCGTATTTGCTAAGCCTAATAAACTCACGCTCATATTCCGCCATCGTCATTCTTCCTTGTTTCAACTCAAGGAATTCCTTCCTTTTCGATCAAGAAACCTCTAGCTTATATACTTCTTTCAAACTCTTCCAGAAAAGAAGTCCCACGCCACCGCCTCCCTGACCACTAGCGCCAACGCCTTCCACCAATGGTATGCCGAATCTCTCAAGCAAGGATACGACACACTTCAAACTCTCTTCAGCGCATATGAGAGTTCATCGAACACCCTCTTCGAGTTCTCCAACCGTAACTCCGCCTCTCGTGGTCATCATCTACCTTAGTTCTAAACTCCTCTCACCCGTGCTTCCTAATCTTATCCACCGGGGGCTTCGATATCCTCACTACATCCATACCTTGAGGAGCCACTGGATTTGGCTGAGGTATAGGAGGAGGAGGTGGAAGAGGTTGAGCATTAGGGTTCGCTCGAACATAATCCGAGTACCAATTGCTCATCATCTGGAGAAAGGCTTCCCGTGCCTCTTCCCCTTGACCCCTAACCTCGGGTCCACTCTCAACGGGCGCGGTTCCTTGCGCAGGACCCGGCGCATTACTAGCTGCTTCATCAGCAGTCAATGGATCAGAATCCATATTCTATATAAAACAAGATTTAAAATCATCAGAAACCACCACACTATCATTGTACACTTATGGCATGTATAGCTAGACTCTTACACCCGCTACGGTAGTCCTAGAACCGACTAAACCATAGCTCTGATACCACTAAATGTAACACCCCTTACCCAGGTTCTACACCGAAACCGGGCCTGAGACGCTACCGAACTCAAACCACTTGATTGCCACTTAGGCTCGTCATACCTACTCTCTGAAGACATCTCAACAATCTCATTCTCGACTTACGAGGCCTCACTCATACACACGAGGGCTCTCGAGACTAAACCGGAACTTTTCCCAATCTTAAAATTTTTCTCTTTATAAAGGTCTCACACACCCGTGCAAGATTAGACATGCCCGTGCATGGACACACACGCCCATGTCCCCAAATCGTGCTTAAAAACCCAGCATTCTGCCAATGCCCCACGGCCAAGGCACATGCCCGTGCTTACCACCCGTGGTGCACACTGACTACTTTAACACAGCCTAGAGTCTAGACACACGCCCGTGTGGCTAGCCCGTGGCCAATACTGATTAATCCCACACGCCCTAGACACACGCCCGTGTGGCTAGTCCATGGTCTATTCTGATTTCAAATACTAAAATGCAGGGGACACACGGCTGAGTCACACGCCTGTGGGCTGGCCGTGTGTCACACATGGCCTAGACACACGCCCGTGTGTCTATCCACATGGACAAGAACAAAGCTATGTGCCAAGTTCTTTTCACCCCTCTATCATACACAACATATACTCATCTAACACAATCATAATCAACTCAAATTGAAGTGCAATCTCACATAGAAAACTACATCTTTCTTTCATATAATGTAATAGCCAACAACCATGGCATTATACAAAATAAGCTATCCATCTAAAGGCCAACACATCTTAGCCATTTACAACAAAATTCACTAACTTGTCTAGTCCATATACATGCCACATACAAAACATTAAGTCTCATGTACCAAAGTGTGCTGATAGTGTGGGCGATCTTCCAATTGATCCTCGTATCTCGATTCAACACTTTTACTCTATAAGACAAGGGAAAAGAAAGGGAGTAAGCTTTGAGCTTAGTAAGTTTACACATAAACAATTAAGCATCATAGTATAAGCTCAACAACAATTAGCATTATACTACCAAAAATAATGAACAACTATGCTTACTCTTTCTATCCCTTACCACATTTCCAACACATCATGAGTCACACACTCATAACCATCGAAATGCACCCCTGCATTCAATGTCACATTTACACAATATACAGCACATCATTATTTCTCAATAATTCATCCACACAGCTAATTAACTTAATAATACATCCACACAGCTATTTTACTCAATAATTCAATCACATGGCTAATCCACACACGCTTAATCCACACAAAGAAATGTCCGGTGGTTTCGCACTTAGCACACCACAATTGATTACTAAGGTGGTATTGCACTTAGCACACCACAAAGGTAATCATAGGGGTTTCTCACTTAGCCCACTAAACGATATACCTCACGATAGCATCGCACATAGCCAGCTCATCGTCAATTTGCATTAGGATGGTATCGCACTTAGCCTACCATCTAGCATTATCACTAGACATTCACATGTCTACTTACTCAATTAAACATCCATTCACAATTCTACTACATTCATTCTACTTGGACCACATAGGTTCTCAATCAATCTTGAACAAGCTACACACTAGCTATCATCAACAAATTGTAAGTATGAATGCATTGTTTATGCATAGACTTACCTCGATACTAAAAAGTATAGAAATATGCAATTTAGTCCACCATCTTGCTTTTGCCTCGGTTTCGATCCGGGCTTCATCTTTCTTGATCTATAATGAATAAATCAACTTATTCAATACATACATTGACTAAAATGACCCACAACTCATACTTTAGCAGAATTACTATTTTGCCCCTAAACTTTCTCATATTTACACTTTAGTTCCAAAGGCTCGTAAAGTGATTTTTATTCAACTTTCTAGTCTTTCATGCTTAGCCGAACCACTTATTCAACTAAATCTATCATCAATTCTCACTAAAACACACATGTATGACTAAACTTAAGATTTTCACAATCAAGTCTCTACATGCATTTTCATGGAAAATCACTTAACAAAAGATGTTTCTACTACATCAAGCTTTCATAATCTTCCATAAAACAACAAAATACATGTATTTCATACATATGTAAATTTTTGAACATCCATAATAGCTCACGAAATAGCTAAAAATAGCTTACTCATGCTACTAAGACTTCAAAAATACGAAGAATATCAAAAATTGGGCTTAGGAGCACTTACTAGCAAGCTTGAAAATTGAAAGAGCCCTAACAATGGCTATTGGAATTTTTGGCAGCTTGGGGGAGAAGATGAGTTAATTTTAGTCATCTTTTCACCTATTTAATCATTTAATAAGTAAATGACCAAAATGCCCTTTTTGATAAACTTCAAATTTTAACTCATCCATGCCCATTTTTGTCCAAAAACTAAAAATTGGGAAAGTTTCTCATTAAGGACATCTAATTAATAATCTAAAGCTATTTCACACATATAGCTTCTAGAAACACACATTTTTCAACTTTTGCAATTTAGTCCTTTTGGACAATTCAACCCCAATTTCACAAAATTGCTTCATGAATCTTTCACACTAGCATGCATACAAGGCATAAACCTCAAAAACTCATTTATAACCCTCGGATTTGTGGTCTCGCACCACTATTCCGACTAGGCCCTAAATCGAGATATTACAGCAAGTATATCTCTATTTCAAATGTTCATTCGAGAACATCCTCACATACTTTTATTCTTACTTAACTTTCTACGATACTCGTTCACATTCACACAATGCATCCATAAATATATCTCATGCAACTAAGGTGCATTAATTACACATATCCCACTAGGGGTTCATCATATATTGAATACATCTCCATTCAATTCTAACACATACTTGTGCTTCTCGTGGTACAACCACATACATTCAACATATCCGTTGAATTATTCAAATTGTTAACTAACTCTCTTGAGTCTCATACACATAGTTCTCATTGACATTATACCCCAATAAGGTCCTACATACATTAACATGTCGATGCCATGTCCCTGACATGGTCTTATACGAACTCTTACACCGAGGCCATATTCCAATATGGTCTTACTCGAGACTTTAACCATCATCATATCATGCTATACACATTTCAATTCTATTGACATTTCATCAAAAGATATTCCATGCATTCATATGGTAAATATACATTCCATGCCACATTGGAACGTTAAATTAACTCGTACGCAATTACAGAATGGCTCCTTACAGAATGGCTCCAACGGAGTTGAGAGAGTCGAAGTCACAGTTGCAAGAGTTGACAGATAAAGGTTTTGCGAGATCAAGTTGTTCTCCATGGGGTGATCCGGTTTTATTTGTGAAAAAGAAAGATGGCACCATGAGATTGTGCATAGATTACCGTCAACTTAATAAAGTGACAGTAAAGAACAAGTACCCATTGCAAAGGATCAATGATTTGTTTGATCAATTGAAGGGAGCCACTGTGTTCTCTAAGATATACTTGAGATCGGGGTACTACCAGTTGAGAGTAAAGGAATCAAATGTGTCTAAGACAACTTTTCGAACAAGGTATGGGCATTATGAATTTTTAGTCATGCCCTTTGGTTTGACCAATGCTCATGCGGTATTCATGGACTTAATGAACCGCATTTTTAGACCATACCTCGACAAGTTTGTAGTCATTTTCATTGACGACATACTGATTTATTCCCGAGATAAGAATGAGCATGCTGAGAACCTACGGACAGTTTTACAGACTCTTCGAGAAAATCAATTATATGCCAAGTTCAGTAAAAGTGAATTTTGGCTCAAGAAAGTAGGATTTCTGGGACATATTGTCTCGGGAGATGGAGTCCGAGTAGATCCAAGTAAGATTTCAGCCATAATGGACTGGAATCCACCGAGAAATGTCTCTGAGGTTAGAAGTTTTCTAGGCCTAGCTGGCTATTATAGACGATTCGTTAAGGGGTTTTCTATGATTGTAACCCCCGATGACTAAATTGTTAGAAAAATGTGAAGTTTGAGTGGGAGAAAGATGCCAACAAAGTTTCGAGAAACCAGAAAGCAATATTGTGAAGCTCCGCTTTTTAGTACAACCCGAGACAGGGAAAGAATTTGTGATTTACAGCTATGCATCCTTAAATGGATTAGGTTGTGTACTTATGCAAGAAGGCAAAGTGATTGCTTACGCCTCAAGACAGTTGAAGCCACATGAGAAGAATTATCCGACCCACGATCTAGAGTTGGCTACCATAGTCTTCGCGATTGAAGATATGGAGACACCACCTATATGGTGAGAGATGTCGGATCTTCACCGATCACAAAACTTTGAAGTACTTGATGACGCAGAAAGAGTTGAACTTAAGGCAGCGGAGATGGTTAGAGTTGATAAAAGACTATGAATTGGTCATTGACTACCATCCCGGGAAGGTGAATGTGGTTGACGACGCTTTGAGTAGAAAGTCCCTATTTGCATTAAGGGCAATGAATTCACGGATGAATTTATCCGACGATGGTTCTATTCTAGCTGAGTTGAGAGCTAGACCAATTTTCCTCCAAGAGATCATTGGAGCTCAAAAAGAAGATAGTGGATTGCAAGTCAAGAGAGCTCAGTGCGAGACAGATTTTGAGTCTGATTTTTGGATTAGTCCCAATGGAAGTCTGATGTTCAAAGATAGAATTTGTGTACCAAGAAAGGACGAGCTTATTCAGAGAATTTTACATGAAGCACATAACGGATGTTTATCTATACATCCGGGTAATACCAAAATGTTTAATGACTTAAAGCAACAGTATTGGTGGCTGAGAATGAAGAATGATATTTCAAAGTTTGTTTCCAAATGCTTGATTTGTCAGCAAGTAAAGGCTAAACACCAAGTACCTTCGGGTTTGCTTCAACGCATTTTGGTTCCGGAGTGGAAATGGGACCATATTACTATGGATTTTGTAACGGGTCTACCATTATCTCTGAGCAAGAAAGATGCTGTATGGGTTATAGTTGATAGACTCACGAAGTCAGCTCATTTTATACCTGTAAGAGTTGATTACTCACTAGACAAGTTGGCAAACTTGTACGTTTCAGAAATAGTAAGGCCTCACGGTGTTCCATTGTCAATCAGCTCGGATAGAGATCCGAGATTTACATCCAAATTTTGGAAGAAGTTACAAGAGGCCTTGGGTACAAAGTTGAACTTTAGTACCGCTTTTCATCCTCAAACTGACGGTCAGTCGGAGAGGTTAATTCAAGTACTCGAGGATATGCTCAGATGTTGTATTCTTGAATTCCGAGGCAGTTGGGAAAAGTTTCTCCCATTGGTAGAATTTGCCTACAATAATAGCTTTCAGTCGAGTTTAAAGAAGGCGCCTTATGAGGCTTTATATGGGCGTAAGTGTCGAACGCCTCTATATTGGACTGAACTCAAGGAAAACCAAATTCACTGGGGTTGATTTGGTTAGAGAAAATGAGGGGAAAGTGAAAGTGATACGAGAAAGTTTAAAAGTCGTTTCAGACAGACAAAAATCCTATTCTGGATTTAAGAAGGAAAGAGATAGAGTACCAAGTCGGGGATAAAGTTTTATTGAAAGTGTCACCATGGAGAAAAGTTCTCGATTTGGCCAGAAGGCAAGTTGAGTCCACATTTTATCGGACCATACGAGATTATTGAAAGAGTTGGGCCAGAGCTTATCGATTGGCTTTGCTATCGAGTTAGAAAAGATTCACGATTAGTTTGGTCAAGACTTAAGTATAGTGTTGGTTCACTCTTATTTCTTAAGCCCCTTTTATTCCATTTTCCATCTTAGCGAATTATTATCAACCTATACTGATTCTTCCTTAATAGTCGAACCCAAAACATTAAACCTAACCCCTTTTGAACCTAATTGAACATTGATTCCAATTCATAGCCAAATATCCTCCTACCTTCACAAAACGAACGAAACTTCATCGTTAGACGATCGGGCAACGAAAGCGACTCAACTCACTAAACCAAGGCTAGGTCACATCACTTGGCCTTTGACATATTTGTTGGGCCTTGAAATAGTGTGAGCCCATCACATTCATGGGTCTGAAATTGGGCTTTAAGACTCACATCATTCTCCCTTCCTCAAGAAGATTCCTCCCCAAATCTTTTACTGCACAAAAAGAAAAAGGATTATAATAAATAACAATAACATGAAAAAAACATACTTACCTAAGCTTTCTTGTGAGCCAAAATTATCTCCAGGACCAAAGATATAATTTTGATCTCCCAAAACAGCATGGATCAAGTATCTCTCCTTGAAAACCAAACCATCAACACTATATAAAGAAATATTAGGCACATGAGTCTTCAAGTAAAAAATAACATGTAACTTTCTTTGAATATGCATGGTCATCCATAAGAATTTCCAATGATGGGTCAAAAATTTAACATAATTATAAAAATCAAGATGTTTAATAGTATTATGTAAAAATTCATCGTTAAAGGTCAAGATAGAAAATTTTGTTACAAGAAAAAAATCTATAAAATGTTTTTAAAAACCTCTTTAATGCAACAAAATTACTATTTTTAACCTTTACAAATTTAGATAAACCCATAAAATCAGTTGAATTTTCAGACAAAGGTTTAATAAATTTTGACCAACTAAAAAACTTGTTGTAAGGAAATATTTTACAAACAAAATCAGTAGCATACGTATAAAAAACATTCAAGGTATGCCTTCTTAAATTAATTTCTATTGTTTCCTTACATTCGTTACCTTGTAGCACTTGTGGGGAATTATCAATATTCAAATTACATTTTCCTAACAAATAAAAGTGTTGACCGATGGTAGAGTAATGTAATTGGAAGTTCGTCAATGGATCTTTAATATCTTGTAACAAGGAAACACCACTAAACAAATTCGAGTCATGGTTAGTTAAAATATACCCATTCCTCACTTTTGCATGAATATTTTCTTGTTTTTCATTTTCTTTTCCCACTTGAGAACTCTTAAATTTTACCTCGTATATATTTTCACTCACCTAAAGTGGACCATCAAGTAGACTTTTATCACTTAAAGTCTCTTTTCTCTCCGTCTTTTCAATTTTTTCTTCCTCATTTCCCATATCCCCTCACAAGTATTATGAATATTTAATTCAATACAATATATCTCTGTAGGAGAACATGACATTTCTACCTCATCTAACTCCATAGATTCAAGGAAAAAATTCTCACTATTATCTTTTTTTATCAACAAAAATCTTGTGTTGGCTCAATCACGACTATAATGCCCACGCCCTTTGCACGTAAAACATTCAATGTCATGAGCTCTTTGTTGTTTTGGTGAAAAATTAGTAGAAGTGGGCTACTTAGAAGATGTAGAAGAAGGTTTTGTAGGAGCCCCACTTTTCCACTCAAAAAGTTTAGTTTCATAATGTTTTGGCAGCAACTTATTAGTAGCATAAGGAGGTTTCAAAAAGTAGAATTAGAACTTGTACCTCTATAATATTGTGATGCACCAAATGAACGAGATTGACGTTGTTAAAATTGTTGCTCAATCTCAACTGCCTTGTGTATCGCCTCCTCAAGATCAATATAAGTTTGAAGATTAAGAGCATTGGCTATCAAAATGTTCAAGCAATCTACAAACCGCACCATGGT
Source organism: Gossypium sturtianum (assembly GCA_025698515.1). Taxonomy (NCBI): domain Eukaryota; kingdom Viridiplantae; phylum Streptophyta; class Magnoliopsida; order Malvales; family Malvaceae; genus Gossypium; species Gossypium sturtianum. The sequence goes on along the minus strand of CM046943.1, from coordinate 73,181,791 downwards.
AGTCTCTTCATCTTCTTGCACATTTGCTTTTTGCATAAGCATCTTCATCTCCTTAAAGTACTCATCAACAAATTGATTACCCTGAATAAGGCGTCAAAGTTTCGTTTTGACCTTTCTGTAGTAACGAGAAGGAACGTAACGCTTTCGCACCACTTGCTTCAACTTGTCCCATGTTTCAATTACCCTTTCATAGTTTCTTTGACAATTAATTCTAAGTTGAATCCACCATCTCAAAACATAATCTGAAAATCCACGGGTTGCAAATGAGACTTTTTCCTCTTCCCGATATTTATAGTAACGAAACATAAGTTAAATTTCTGATTCCCACTCACAATATGCCTCGGGATCATTCTTTCCACGAAATTGAGGGATTGTGAACTTTGGTTTTGCCAAAGAAGGCTACTCAGGGTCGTTAGTAACCAATGGATCATCATCTGCACTAGGGACATGTTTAACATTATGTCTGTGAGCACGAGGCTGTTCATCCTCAACATCATCATTAGCACCCCAATTTTGAGTCCTTTTCTCAGTCTGCAACTGATGCAAGGTATTGCTCATTGTCTGAAGTATAGGATCCCTTTATATTTCTGTTATAGCTTGATCCTCTAGAGTTCGTTGTAACCTATTGAGCCTAATTTTGAACTTATCATTGACTTCATTGAGGGTCACATTGTAATTTCGTTGCGAAACCAGTAAGATTTTCGATGGTCACTAGTGGTGTGTCACTCTGGTCATCATTCCCTTTGCCACTACAAGGCATTGTGACAAATATGAAAAAACATAGCACTTAACAAGAAAAAAATTAAACAAATCTCACCGTTATGCACTAAAAAAAATTTGTAACACCCCTAAGCCGTATCCGTCGCTAGAACAGGGTCACAGAGTATTACCGGGGTTTACAGAACATTCTCATGAAACTTATATTAAACATACTATTCATACTCCAAATTTTTCTTATTTTCCCTTGAATGGGCCCTCGAGGCCCAAAATGAGTATTAGAATAAAATTGGGACTTAATCGGAACCTTTAAGAATTTTTCACAAAATTACAAAAATTTTCTAGGTATAGGGCTCACACGCCCGTGTGGTCCAAGGGACACGCCCGTGCTACAGGCCGTGTCCGATTTAGGGTGCTGTCTGACTTGCGCCACACGGCCATGCCACACGCCCGTGTGCTAGGCCGTGTGGATAAAAAATTTAATTCTAATTAGGTGCAAGTTTCACACGGCCAAGACACACGCCCGTGTTCTAGGCCGTGTCTCCCACACGGCTGAGACACACGCCTGTCTCTCTGCCCGTGTGCTCAATTCTGAGCATTCTGTTTTCTCAAATTTAAGGTGCAGGGGACACACTGTAACACCCCTCACCCGTATTCAATGCCGGAATAGGGTTACGAGGTATTACCAATCCATTCACAACACATATAACATACATTTATACAACAATAAGTATTCATTCTCATAAATCATTCTACACAATCACATTGTCCCTTATAAGAGCCTACGAGGCCTTAATCATGCTTTAGAAGTGGATCGGGACTAAATCGATATCATACAAAAATTCTGGACACTTAGGAATTTTTCATGTAAACAAGGGTCACACGCTCGTGTTAACAGGCCTATGCCTCACACGGCTAGTAGACACGACCGTGTCTCTGGCCGTGTGAAAATAGGGCATACATACTGACTTGGGTCACACGGCTAACCACACGCCCATGTGTCTAGCCTGTGTACCCTTCGAAGTGGCCACACACGTCCGTGTGCTAGGCCGTGTGCTAGGCCGTGTCAAACCTGTAGGGTATACTGACTTATGCAACACAGCCAAGTCACATGCTCGTGTGCTAGGCCATGTGCCATTTAGGGGGTATACTAACTTGTACCACACGACCAGTCACACGCCCATGTGTGAGACCTTGTGGAGCATATTGACTTTAATTCAATTTTAACACCTGGGGACATACACCCGTGTAACATAACTGTGTGCCATACACGGCTAAGACACACGCCCGTGTCTCTGCCCGTGTGGACAAAAATAGCCCATTTGCAAGGCCAATTTGCCACCCCATTTTGCACATACCTACATAAGTACAAATGGTACCAATTCAAGACATAATTATGCAGCCAAATCAATCCCAATACATGCACATTTTATGCCATACAATTACAACCAATTCACTTACTCAAATATAACCCAAAACAACATCAACAATATGGTTCATTTACCATAATTCACATATATGATTCATTCAATAAAACCATTCCAAATATGCATTATCAGTTCAACCTTCTACATTCATTATAGGTTAATATACCTAATTCAAACATAGTCATTCACACATCTTTATACATTAACCAAATCATCATCACAAGTCAACTAAAAGGCCCAAAATACATATTCATCAAGCATATCAAAATGACTCAAGCCTATACATGCCATATACCATATTTACACAACTCAACGTACCAAATAGATGTCTGATAGTGTGATGAAGTTCCTGATGATCCTCGGTTCCGAGCTAGCTTTGATTAACTATAAAACATAGAAGAAACTAAACAAAGTAAGCTATAAAGCTTAGTAAGTTCGTATGTAAATATGAAATAATCTCAACATTTATTAGCATTTTCAAAACGGATAACATAATTAGCATTTAGAGTATTAATCAACGAGTTAACATATAGTTAAACCACATCGTAACTCATAGGTTCTAAACATGTTCTAACACATTACTTGATCAGTTTTTCGTACACACCTGTATCGATACTTATCTATCTCTCGACAATTCTATTATAAAACCACTTTGATTTATGAATACTTATGATACAAATTCATCGATTTTTCGATGCCATAGTCCAACTATGGTCTTATACGTACATTTCCAAGGCCTTACCGTGGTCTTACATTCATATGCCATAACCCGATTATGGTCTTATTTTCTGATTTACCATAGCCCAGCTATGGTCTTATTCCGCAACTCGTATGCTTAAACCATACATTTAGATTCAATATTTCCAAATTTAACTAATGGAATACATACAATCTCAATTCTATCCATCAATTAAACAAATTCACAATTAAGTTCAATTATACAAACTTACCTCGTATACGGAAATGACGGATCAAGTCGACTACTCGATAACCTTGCTTTTCTCCCGATCTAAATTTGAATTCTTTCTTTCTTGATCTATATGAATTCAAAATTAACTTATTCAATAACATATTCTTTCAATTTACTCCATATCACACTTTAAAGCACTTTTACACTTTTGCCCGAAATATTTCACAACTTTTACAATTTAGTCCTTATTTCACAAAACACAAAATTCACATAATTCCAATAAAACTCATGCTTGCAGAATTACTAATATACCACTAGCAGCCCATATTTTCCATTTATTTCACATTTCAACCACTCAATTTGCATTTTTCACAATTTAATCCCTATTATGCATTTTCATCAAAAATCACTTAACAAAACATGTAAAACTATCATCAAACTTTCATATTTCATCATTAAACATCAAATAACACATAGATTCAACAATGGAAATTCTCAAAGTCTTTAACAATGTCAAAATTAAAGGTACGGGCTAGCTAGAATACAAAGCAACGATCACAAGAACATAGAAATCATCAAAACCGAGCAAAAGCAGGACTTACAATTGAATAGAAAATGATCGAACCCTAATAGCTTTAGAATGGCTTCCTCCCTTCTTGATTTTTAGTTGATGATGATAAAAACAAAGATGATATCTTTATTTCTTTTATTTAATTTACTTTAATTTAAAAATTACCAAAATAACCTTAATGATAAAACATTTATACCATCCATTTCATGCCCATTAATGTCCATTAACACAACCAATGGTTTAATATCATCATAAGGACTTTTAATTTAATTAATCATAGCCATTAAACACCTTTTACAAGTAGAATGCAACTTTTTCATTTTACGCGATTTAGTCTTTTTTATCAAATTAAGCATTCAAACACTAAAATTTCATTACGAAACTTTCACACAATAATTCTATTATACTGTAAACCTTAATAAAATAATAAAATAAATATTTTAACTTTGTATTTGTGGTTCCGAAACCACTATTCTGATTTGACCAAAAATGGGTTGTTACACACACGGCCTGGCTACACGCCCATGTACTCCGCTGTGTGTCACACACGGCCTAGACACACGCCCGTGTGTCTACCCGTGTGGAAAAATGAAGCCATTTATTAGCTTCATTTTCTCACCCAATTTTGCCAACAACCTACACCAATACTTGCATGAATATACCAGCCAAATCAAGAATTAAAACCAAGCCTAAATTAACATCTATCATGGCATAATATCACATGCAATTCATGTCTATAAGCATACTTTTAATGCATATACAAGATAAACATACTCCAATCATCCACACTTAACACATAAGTATTGAACATGAGATAACTTATAACATACCAAATTAAATCATTACTAGCCATTCCAATGACTAGATTACAAAACATCACTTACAAGTAAACATTTGGCCAAATAAGTCTATACATGCCATTATACCAAAATGACATTTCTAAGTATACCAAAAAGGAGATAGTGGATAGTGTGATTATGCTCTGACTGATCCTCCAACTTCGCGAGCTTACGAGCACTATAAAACAAGGGAAAATTAAACGGGGTAAGCATTTTCATGCTTAGTAAGTTCGTATAACGGAAAATAAACTTACCAGTTATATTTATTCAAACTAGCATACATAAACATACATTTCATCCATTATAGGTAGTTCACCTAAACATATACACTTAATCAAACAAGTTAGTCACATAATATCAAGTAAACATAAATGAGCTCATTATATACAAACTTCCATTAATTCCACCTTTCCATATTTCGAGAGTCTTTTCCGTTGAACTAATGAAATTTCGATGGACATTCGGTGATGTACATAAGGTATAAATATGAATTATCCGTCAATTCGTATTCATTATTACCTATTGGACATTCGTCCGAAGAGCACACTCTCGAGCCACATATTTTACAACAGGATTACCAGTCCAGGCTAAATCCCGATTTTCAACCAACGTTTGCAAGAGTCATTTAGGATTGCCAGTCTAGGCTAAATCCTATTAGTGACCTGTACTCTAAAGAGCTTAATTAGGGTTACTTGTTCGGGCTAAACCCAATCTATAACATATGCTCGAGAGGCTTAAATTCAGGATTACCCGTCCGGGCTAAATCCTCTTTGTAACCTTTGCCATATTATACCCGTTTCAAGAAATCACCATAATCCATCAAATTTTAATATTCAACCGGGACATGATATCTTATCAATATTTCCAACTTGTAATTAATTTCATTATGTATATCACCACATACATATTATCACAATCACACAATTCAATTCAAACATATTAACATACCAAATTAAGTTACACGAACTTACCTTGTGATTGTTGGGTTTGAATTCCAACTAATCCGAAACTTTTGTTTCCTCGATCTAGTTCCGTCTATATAAGCAAATTTAATTATTAACTCATCACATTTTACATACATTTGCATTCTACTACATCCTAGGTAAAATTACTATTTTGACCCTACTCTTTTCAAAAATTCCAAATTTGTCCCTAGGCTCGGAAAATGAAATTCATGCAATCTAGTCCTCTTTCCAAGCCTCACCAAGATTTAATAACAATTTTTACAGCACACACATTTCACAAATTTCAGAATTTTCCATGGGTTTTACCACTTTTTTCATTTTAGTCCCTAAATCAAGTTTCAATGAAAAATTGCTTTGTAAAAGTTGTTTATCTATCAACTATCTTTCATTTTCTACCATAAATTTCAAATTTCCTGCATTTACATCCATGGAAAAGTTTCTACACTTTGTTATCTTTTCAAATAAATCTCATAAATAGAAAGATTAGGCTATCCCGATTCTAAAAATATAAAAAACATTAAAAATGGGACTTGATTTCATACCTTTCTAAGCTTGAAAAGTTCTCTTCCTCTCTCCTAGGCTTTCCATAAAAAAATATGGGAAGAAGATGAATAGAAAAGATGATAATTTCTTTTTATTTTTCTATCATGTTTTAATTTTGTTGATTTCCAATTTAGTCCCTAGCCATTTCTAATTTTTCCATGGATGAGTCACCAAGAAAAATCTACATACTTTTCTTAATGGTCTAATTACCATATAAGGACCTCTAGTTTTGAACTCCATAGCTATTTAATCCTTATAGCTACTAGAATTCAACTTTCGTATTTTATGCAATTTAGTCCTTTACCTAATTAACCACACAATCGATAAAATTCTTGTATCAAAATTTTCACGTGAACTTCCTATCATGATACCAACCATAAAATAAAATAAAATAAATTTTTATTTTTGGGCTCAGATTTGTGGTTACGAAACCACTATTCCGACCTCACCGAAAATGAGTTGTTACAAAATTTAATTCCTAATGAGGTAAGAATTAATCTTGTGAGTCATTTAGGAGTATTTATGACAATCAATCAAAATTTTAAATAATCTAGCTACCAAATATCCTTACGGCACTAGGAGTTCAAAAGTGGCTAGACACCAACAATTTGTGTTGCAAGGAGGAAGGAATGTGCAATGTGCTTTAACCTACTAACACAAGAAACAATAAAGTGTTAAAATGTGTATAGGAACAATAAAAAGCAAAAACAAATGAAAACATGAGCCTAAGAGTCAATGAAAATTGCTGAAACCCGAAAAATTACGAAGCAACTTGAAAAACTTCGTTCGAGGGGTTCCTCGATTTCCAAAAATCATGAAATTTATATTGGAGCCTCCTCAAATAATGTAAACTTGATCTAGAAATTTCCAGAACAAAATTAAACCCATAGAATATTTTTATTTTTTTATATTTTCATTTTTCTGTACTTTTTCAATCACTTTTTTTCGTGGGAAATATTTTTTTTATATTGTAACACAGTGCCAAGAATAAGTATATAAAATTTCAGATAAATTGGAAAATGTTTACCCACTCAAAAATATTTTCTTTCAAAAAAAATTATGGGTAAAAATTGCTTATAGGTTGTTTTGCAATAGAAATCAGTTTAGAAGTCAACCATGAACACCCAAAATACCCAAATTTGATACCAAATGATAAAGAATGATGTGGATGAATGCGGAAGCAGATCGTAAAGTTTTTCAAAGTCGCAGATTTATCCTAGATCTCTAGACAAACGTAAACTGAAATGAGAAACAATGAAAATAGATTAGTTGTCACAAAGGAGAGTCAAACGAAATTAAAACAAAAGAAAGATGAATCAACTGGTAAAGAGTCCAAAAGAGAATGAATTAGGGTTTCTTGGATGGAAAGAAATCGTCTTTGGACCTCAAGAAAACGCCCCAACCAGATTTTAAAAAACAAAACACAAACAGATTTCTTAGAAGTGATTTTAAAGACAAAAGCAAACTATTTTGTGCAAGAATGTTTGAAACAACAAGATAAGATTAAAACTCCTAATTTTGATGTGTTTCTTGATGGAACAAGATAGGAGAATGTCTTTCTTGAAGCAACTTTAACCTAGAATGAAAATCAATGAAACCATCAAGCCAAAATAGCAAGAACTAACTTAAATAAGCAAGAAATGATAAATTAAGGATAGAAAAGAGAAGATGAGGTCCTAATAAGCCTGGGAAACATTAAGAATCTACAACTCCTTTCAATGTCTCTAATTCTCCCTCCAGGAAAAAGATCTTGGCAAGAAAAAGCTTGAAGATGATTGCCACTACTTGAAAGATTGTTAAAACTCTTCTAAAAGAAACTCAAGAGAAATTCTTGAAAAGAAAAACTCAAAGAGAATTTATTAACTCAAAAGAGAAGTGGAATAATAATGAATAGTGTGATTTGTGTACAATGAAAAAGCCTATATATAGGCTAGCTAAATAAATCTAAATAAAACTTCTAAGTATATTAGAACTCTAATTAATCTAAATAAGTAGTTTTAAACTAAACTTTCTTGTTGACATAAAATTCCTAAATAACTTAAACTACTTAATAATTATTAAAAATTTGAAATAATAAAATAATAAAACAATATGAGCCTATAAATACAATATTGGGCTCATATATAATAAAAATTAAGCCCAAAACCTGATCAATATGATTTAAACTCGAATTAAAAGCTAGAAACTCGTAATTCCCGTCATAATCACATTTAGAGATTCTGTTCGTGCAGTCTTTATTAAAATGGTCATAAATTTAGCTCCCAAACTCAAAATTGAGTGATTCAAAGTGCGTTTCGAAGATAAGAGATAGATATTTGTACACCATGCAGAAATCTTAACCTAAAAATGGCTGGATCCCATCCAAAAATTCATCGCAAGTCTATTGATTTCCCAAGCTCGAAAATTTGCAGCTTTCATGAATGGAATTTAATAAATTTCACTCCATCCGTGCATGTATCATTCCCCCTTTCCTCGAAAAGATTCATCCTCAAACGTTGTCTTTGATTGAATCTTGGTTTGATTTGCTTGGCCTTTGACATTGTTGTTGGGCCTTGAGGTAGTGTGAGCCATCACATTCATGGGTCTAAAATTGGGCTTTAAGACTCGCATCATTGTCAATAATTCTCTTAGAAAATTCCTCAAATGCACACCCAGATCTTGTCACAAAGGCGGACTATCAACTCACCACTTAGATGTTACAAAATTCTCCATATAGACTTTCTGTAACACCCCAAACCCGGTCAATACGCCACGACCGAATTTGGCATGCTACGAAGAAAAACGTTTCGAAGAAAATTGAGATAGCGATTAAATTTTAATGAAAAATTCTTTGTAATTCTATATTTGTAGAAATCAGATGTTTAATAAGTTAAAAACTGGAAATTTACTTTGAAATTCCATAAATAAAACTTTTAAACTAAGTGGATAAATCAGAGGTTAGAAAACATTTGTTTCATTTTAAGAAAACTCGAATTAATACTTTGAAACTGTTTGCATTTGAATGTAGAAACTTAAAATTTATGAAATCATTTAAGTTGTAGAAAACACTTAATTTATAATTTTATTATCAACAATTTAGATTACCTGATGGTAAGATAAAATACCATAGCGTTTTATAGTTTAGAAAACTGTTGATTTTGATGATATGATATGATGATGTTGGCATGATTGTATAGAAGTAGGAACTACTCTAGAGACCCAAACTATAGGTTGAATGTACTCGCGAAACAACTTCTTATTAAAATTATTCATAAAACTGTGTTTTAAAGAAAGTGGAATAATGACTAATGCATAAAACTTTTAAATCTGATAAGTCGAGATGTTAGACATGAGCACTCGAGATCGTGGACGTTGTGGATGTGGTAAAAGCCGAAGTGTTAGGGCTAGATTTTCAGTACCGAGGCATAATTCCAGTAAAGAGGTGTTAGCATCGCTAGTGGCTGAGACAGAGTATCAATGATCGAGTTCGGATTGATGAGTCGACTCGGATAGTTAAAGAATCGGTGAAGCACTTGGAGTTGGGTGCGTACCGTAAGAAGAACAGAGATCACGGTTCTCTAGGGTCACAATCTGCTCAGAAACATGTCAAGGCATGGTCGAACTTTTTGGCTTACGATTATTGTGGAAGGTGTCATCCCGAGGAGAATGTTGGAGGAAGATAGGAGTATGCTTGAGATGCAGAGTCTAAGGAGCTTAAGGCTCAGGATTGTTTCCTCACTCTCAAGTCGGTATGTTTTGGTTGGAAGTGATGGTTGATTGTAGGAAAATTTTTGGTATAAGTGTAAGTGTTAGATAATGGTTTGCTATGGTGGATTAAGATTTTGTTAAAAGTACATTGTGGTTTTATTAAGATCAGAGTGCAAAGAAGAACGAGTGTGGCGAGATAGGATGTACGATTTGTTAGTTAGTTGGAAATTTCGAGGACGAAATTTCTTTAAGGAGGGTAGATTTGTAACATCCCGAAATTGGGCCTAGTAGGATTGGGCCTTGAGCTTTAGGAAAAATTTGAGTATTATTTTTTGTGTTGGCTCGGGTAGGAATTTTGTGTGTTAGCATAGTCTTGTGAAGGCTTGATTTTATTTAGGAAGTTAGATAATTTTTAGTATGGTTTATTTAATGAAGTGGATTAAGTGAGCTTAGCACTTAAGTTAATTTAAGTGTTAAATTCTAACACATGAGGAGTTAGTGGCATAGTGGATAAGGAGCTTGAAAGGTTACTTGAGAGGAAGTGGTTCGAGTTGCTTGGAAAGCATTTTGAAGACTTTATTTTTTGTATCCAAGCATTGATGGACGGTCAAACTCTAATTATGATAGGTTGGACCTTAAGTTTTTGGTAAGTTGAATATTGGTTTAAGGAAAGCTTGAAATAGGGATAAGAATCTTAAAGTTATGGAAGGTTGGGGAGACAAAGGGCTTGGCTTAAGGAAGATGTTTTGGAAACTCTTTCAAGGCTTTTAGTGCATGAATGTGGGACGGCAAGTGTGGCTAGGGGTGGCCGAATGTTGTTAGGTGGTTTGGGGAGGATATTTGGTCAACCTTTGGCATTTGTGCATCTTTTGGCATTGTTTTCTTTCTCTCCAAAAACTCCCTCTTTGGCCGAATGTTTTTGTGCATTTTGTGCAAATTTTGCTTTTGGTTTAGCCTTCATTTTGTTTGAACCAAAAATGTTATTTCCTTTCTCTCATCTTTGCTCTTGAAACCGAAACCTCACTTGGCTTTTGTGCATTTTCTTTTAGGCAAATAAGTGTTTGGCGAATCTCTCTCTCACATATCTCACTTTTCTTCTTTTGATATTGATTCATAATCACATTTTCTTTTATACTCTCTCTTGGCCGAATCCTTCTCCTTCTCAAGTTCCATTTCTTTTCATCCATTTCCATTCTATTTCTCTTTCTCCACTCTAGTCAAATCCTTTTGTTATTACAAATCAACCATAGCCGAAATTCCTTCACCATTTAACCATATTGCCGAAACTTCCCACTCTCTTTTTGAATTGTCTTGGCCGAATATCAACAAGGGTAGGTCTTCATTTGGTTTTCTTCAATCGGTCTTGAAAGATAGACTCTTTGGGACTTTGGAAGCAATCGTTCTAAGCCTCAATTCTTTGACAACCGTTTTGGGGTAAGTCAAGTAGTAAGGATCTTTATACTTGTTATATCATTTTAGATGGACTACTAATCGATTACATTTTTGGGGGACTCTATCTCTCATTTATTATATTTTTCCGTGAACGTTAGATTTTTGGGGCAATCAAGAATGGGTTCGAAAAAGAGATTAATAGTGTTTGGAAGAAGGGTGGATCCGCTATACCCTCAAATTTCAAACGAAGGGTCGTGGTCGACAGATTCGAGACTTTCCACCGAGATGTGGACCCTCTGCCGCGATAATCGTTTATTTGAAGTCGTTCGCACTTCGAGCCATTGTTCGTTCGTGGTTCTTCATCGGGTTATGAACCATCAATCGAGAGAAATCGCCTATAGTTATTGTTCGAGATTCCGAGGGTATCGAAAGGAAAGTTTAGTTATCACTATTATCGTGTGTGTAGCTTACACTAAAATTCTAATAGATTAATAGTATTATTGATGAAAATGTGTTTATAAAGAAATATAAATGATTATGGTCATGGTACCATTCAATGGTACTCGTGAATTGAGGTATGTTATTCCTTCAGTACTATGTATGATTCTAATATGAAACATATTCGATATTTGATTATGATTTTGATATAATGTACAAGGCATAATATTTACATCGCTAATAATGCTATATGCATAATATGAAATGTGTCCGATTCCGATATGATAATGGGGCATATGGCATGATAATGAAATAATATGTTATTGCATGGGCATATGGGTAATATTGAAAGGGAAGTGTTAGGTGGTTTTTACCACATTATCCGGTGACTTTGGTCACGATATTATGAATCCGGTGACTTTGGTCACGATATTATGAATCCGGTGACTTTGGTCACGATATTATGAATTCGGTGACTCTGTCACAATTATCTGGTGGCTATGCCACGATTATAAGGGCGATGTGCATGTTGACCGCAAAGAATCGCTTCGATTGTGTGTAGCGGATGGAGGGTTGAGTTAGTAATCCCCACGGTGTGATTGGTAGGTACGGGTGGTGTGTAGCGGATGGATATCTAAGTTGGGTTCGGGATTGCATTTCATTTTATATGTACATGTGATTATCTGATTTGCTATATTATGGGCTTATGGCTAAATGTGATTTAAATGGGCTTTATTGCTATGATCGATTGGGTTTTTAGTGTCTTTGTTACACATTGAGTCTGTTGACTCACCCTTGATGGGATATCTTTTCGTGTGATTCGTGAGATCGCGGATGTGGAGCCGGATGAACTCGAGGAGGCCATGCAATAAAATTTGATTTTACAAGAACTTCCATTTGGGTACCTTATTATATTTTAATTTGGGTTATCATATTTTATAGATTTGTAATAAGGCCTCTTTAATTATGGTTTTGGATTATTTATATGCTTTGGGATTTATTCTAAACATGTTTAAGTATATCACTTGATTAATTTAATAATTGAGCTAAAGTTTTCTAAACTATAAAAACGCTTATGGTATTTTATCTTACCATCAGGTAATCTAAATTGTTGATAATAAAATTATAAATTAAGTGTTTTCTACAACTTACATGATTTCCAAAATTTTAAGTTTCTACATTCAAATGCAAACGGTTTCAAAGTATTAATTCGAGTTTTCTTAAAATGAAACAAATGTTTTCTAACCTATGATTTATCCACTTAGTTTAAAAGTTTTATTTATGGAATTTCAAAGTAAATTTCAGCTTTTTAACTTATTAAACATCCGATTTCTACAAATATAGAATTACAAAGAATTTTTCACTAAAATTTAATCGCTATCTCAATTTTCTTCGAAACGTTTTTCTTCGTAGCATGCCAAATTCGGTCGTGGCGTATTGACCGGGTTTGGGGTGTTAAACTTTCCTGATGAACCGCCACAAAGGATTACAGATAACTCACCACAAAGGCTTACAGATAACTATCGTGTTTGACGATATGGATTTGCCTAAACTCAGCATCACCTGAGGTTTGCCCATCATCGCCCCTGGAAGATGCAGAAACCTTAGTAGACAAATACGGCTCATCCGTTAATTTTACAGAATGTGACATAGCCATTGTCTTTCCACATATCTGCCACGTTCCCCTTTTCTCAAGTTTACTGTCCCGACGGACCTTGTGTTTACGGTCTTGGCGGACTACAACTTCGCCATATTGGCCTTCGCGTTTACTGTCCCGAAGGTTGTCATCAAAACACCATCACGAGGTCCATTAACAAATCACATATTTCCTCGACACTCTGCCCAAACCCGCTTAAATAACATAATGGACGCATTTATATGGATTTCACTCATACTCTTAACAGAATTATACTTCCTAGCACATAATTTCCAAGCGTGTTTATCACACATTGTCATATTCATGCAAAACATCATACACTTCAATACATACATACAAATACTTCACAGAAAACACAAAAGCATACATACACACTGCAACTCCTCAAGAAGATTAGCTTATTTATATGGACGTTAATCATACAAGGGTCATTATAACATAACGTGTAGGTGACGAGTCTAGAGACTCACCAAAGATTCACCTTTACTTCAGTCTAAAACTTCTGTTTCAATAGTCCTTCTCAATCCAGCAGCAGCAACTGCTCAAAAGATTAGGAAATTTTCATCAAAATCCCCATTAACAGATAGTTCATTAACGTTCAACTACATGCAACCCTCATGCAGGGCCTTCCACTCATACCATACTGTTCTTACACCTTTTCAACATCCCTGCTCATCAACAATCATAACATGCAGGGCTATAAGACTTACCAGAAGGTTGAATCATCCATTGATTAAATGAAATCTTAAATCTAGCTTAACGAAGGAGAAGAGAACGTTTAGGTAAGAGAGAAGAACCATAACGTAAAGTAGGTGAGTAAAAGTCATCTGGAATGTCTTCTTCCTTCACAATAAATAAACTCTCTGTGCCTCCCCTACTATGGACTTTGAAAAGTGACGATGCATACATAACCCAAGTTTCTTGATCTTTCCACAAAAATTCGGGGGAAGGTAAAGAAAATCTGGCGAAAATCTACTTTATTGTTGACTAGGCATAGTGAGGGTTAAATTAATACAATTTACTCCCAACTAATCCCATCACATGAACCAACTTGAACAATGCTCTAGCAAATAAATCATACTATACCTTGGCGGTGACTTGCATATGGCATGACCTTAAAGACAATTAAATCTCGTACAACATTCTTATACACTTGGTAGGCTCTTGGTGCCCAACTGAAACTCTGATGCATACTCTTTGTAATGCCCTCAACTCGACCCGATTCATCGAGTCCAAATATCGGGTGTTACTATACATATTACTTAACAAAAATTATTAAACATATTACAATTTACTCGTTTCTCTAATTATTTCATTTAGCATTTTAACTGAAAAACTTATTATCTGAAAAATAAAAAAAAAGTATTTTAAAATAAGTTGTTACATTGAACTTGATACAAATATTTACAATATAGAACTTTATTATTAAATACAGACTCATAAGGCGTAACCCTAGTCTACGCCACAAATCCACTATATGTATAATACTCCTCTCCGTTGTGTCTTTGGCGTAGTCTTGGTATCGCCCCTCCAGGCGTTGTCTCACAACATGGAAACCTGAAACATAAACACAACATAAAAAAGTTCAAAATAACTCAGTGAACTTTATCATAGAATTAAATTGGCGGATACTTTGTATTCTTATAGAAGCTTTTGTGTGTAAACCATTCTTCTAAGCTAATTATTTGATGAGATACCATTACGCTTTATCATACCCTTATACGTCAACTTTCATGCTCTTATCATAACGCCATCTTCCTAGTTTAACTAACTGAGGGTCCTTCCAAACATTTCATAAATCTCTTTGTCACATATCAATTTCTTAACAGAACATACTCTCGAAGCCTACTTCCAACAAATCTTGTCTTAACCCATACGCTTATCTCAAAACAAGTGCTCACTAACATTTATCACGGGAGGATACGTAAGTGTTTGGCGAATACTTATGCAGAATAAGAGACCTTCAAATTCACACTTTGACATACCTTGATTCAATACCACAATACCCATACTGATAAATTATTGCATAGATCATTTAAATGAATTCCGTAAACTCAAGATAGCACTAACTCAAATTTAGAATAATTTCAGAAGAAGATACAATACCACATAGATATGGTCAATTCCACATAACTCGGCTTCAACCCTCACATAATACGGACCAACCTTTTTAATAGTTTTCAAAGTCTTTCACATTTATGATTACACCTATTTTCAGTATTTACATATTATTAAGGCAACTGCTTTTTGATGTGTCGTAAAACTAACTAAAAATTTGACTAAGGCAAGTACACTTATTAATTAATAGTATAGCTACGATGAGAAAAGATATCGTTCCCATGAAGACTAAAAGTACTAGTAGTTACTGCCTTTCTATTATTTAGCCGAATAATTCGAGTGATTGATTAAAAACTAAAATTAACTAAATTAATTGTTAACGAACACGACAAAGAACAATTCAGGAAAATAATCAAATAATAACCAAGAAACGGAACAATACCCGGGAAAGAATTCACCTATATTTCATTTGCCGCTATCAATCTAAATTACGCAATTTCTTTACTTAGTATCTTGATCCGTAGAAATTCCTAAATTATGTTAATATCTTTTTCGAGAGTAAGAACAACTAACTCTAGGTTGATTAATTGAAATTTCTTTCTAATTAAAACCCCTATTATCACATTAACTCGTGCTATGGATTTCCTTATTAGATTTGATTCTAATTTGGTAGATTTATGTCATCCTATGTCTAGGATTGCAGGCAACTCCACTCAATTACGCAAGATCTACTCTTAAACAGGGTCTATTCCTCTTCTAATTTAAGCACATCAAACATGGATCAATAATCTAGAAATATCAAAACAAGAATTAAGCACACATAATTAAGAACAAGATCTAAGTATTTATTGTGTAAAATAAAAATAAAAAAAACAGAAATCATCATAGTGTTCATCTCCCTTAGGTATTTAGAATATTAGTTCATGCTTGAAAATAAAAACATCCTAGAGACAGTATATCTGGAAAAAAAAATAAAGAAAATCATTATAATCTCTTGAGAAATCAACTGGAAGTCTTCAATCTTGATGGAAATTTACTTCAGAACCGACTTCGATGGTATTTTTTCGAGTTGATTTCTTGAGTATTTTATGATGACTCTCTCCTATCTTCTTTTTTTTTCATATATATGTCCTAGAATGCCCGAAAAATCTAAAAATCATGTTTTCTCGTAGTTCAGAGTGCCAATTTGTGAAATTGACACGACCTACCACATGGCTATATGTCCATGCTGTGTGGAATAGGTCAGTTGGTGTCGCTCTTGTACCTTGCTCTGATTTTCTGATTTTCATTCGTTTTTCAATTTGTTCCCAAATGCTTTCCTAAGTATAAAAACATGAATTTCAAGTATTAGGAGCATAAAATTTATCATTAACATTGAATAATCACCCAAAAACGCATTAAGAATTAGATTAAAACATGTTACTTTTAGCACTTATCAAATATCCCCACACTTAAGCGTTTGTTTCTCCTAAGTATAAAACCATGAATTTAAAGGATTAAGAGCATCAAATTTATCATTAACATTGAATAATCAGCCAAAAACGCATTAAGAATTAGATTAAAAAATGTTACTTTTAGCACTTATCAAATATCCCCATACTTAAGCGTTTGCTTGTCCTCAAGCAAAATTCTCGACCCATATTCAAGTTAACTTCTCTCAATTTATTGTTTCCACCGATAATGTCTTAGGAAAATTTACATATAATCATGCAATGGAAATTCACATTACAATGACACTAAACAGCACAAGCAATCCAAGTAGAGAATTTTAAGCTTTAAAAACATTAGGCATCTTTTCTATCTTAATAATTACCTGAAATTCAAAATCAACAATAAATAACATCCTCACTAAAGATTCACTTAAAGCACTCAAAGTGTTTAAGGTTCGAGTAATATGCACTCAATAGTCGAATAAGAAATGTCATTGCCATAAGCTTGCTTAAAAATCAAATCTCCACCACTATAGAATGAAATGACACATCAATCAAGAGGTCTTTACAATGTTGTAATGGGGCTGAGGTTACGGGTAAGGAAAAAGTCAAAAGAGTTGATTATAATTGAGAAACGAGTTGATAAGTTAACAAACTAGAAAAAAAACAATTGCTGAACTAAAGAATTTACATCAACACAAAATAAAAAATAAAAATGAGCTTTTCAACAGAATCTGAAACTAACACAAATTTTTTTTTACTATTTTTTTCTGATGATTTTTTTTAACAGAGTAAAATTCAGCAATAGAAATGATGGAATATAGTTAGGACACTAACCAAATTAAATATGGAAAAAAATGGGTCAATAAAAAGGATAATTTAACAACATAGATATGGGTTACGACTTAACATAAATGGGTGATAGAAAAAAAAATGTGTTAGGAACAACGGGGTTTACTAAGGGTTAATACAACAGATAAGTTGATTAGAGATTAGGTGGGTTAAATCCAAAGTGTCTCTATCATCTTAGTATATCAAATCTATAATGTGGTCTCAACATGTATAATTGAAGCAAGTTCTATAATAACAAATTAAGTCGGCATACTCACAACTAAAAATAAAATGAGCACGAAATAATAAATATGCTCTATAGGCTCAAAAGCTCACAAAAAATTATGGTTTTGATGTCAAACTTGCAATTTTAAAATTTCAAAATAATTCTTCAGTTCACAGAGATAGCCTAAAACAATAATTTTTGAAAAGCAACTTATCATGAATGAATCTCTCGTGTCTTAAAGTATGAATCAAATAATGCACAAAAATCCACAAATTATTCTAAAATAGAATCAATAAAACTCCAAATTAAAAAAAATTAACTTCAATGATAGGTTTGAGAGAATTACTTAAACACAAACAATAATTCAGAAACTCTATTGTATAAACATAAAAACATCTTCCCCATACTTAAGATGCACATTTCCCTCAATGTACAAACAAATATAAATCAATAAGCAAAATATCAAAAGGGGGAGAAAGAACTAAAACTACCCTGAATTTGGATGAATTCGTCAGAATAGTGAAAGCCGGAATTGTAGGCGATTCTAAATTAAGTATATGTTTTTGAGCAAACTAATAAGAAAATTGAAAAAAAATAAGATAAAGAGATAACAAAATAGAAAAAAAATCGACAAAATAATAAAAATAACAATGCATAATAAATAATAAACAAAACATATAAGTCTAAGAAAATAAAATAAAACAACTAACAATAAAAATAAAAGTACATCTAAAAATATAAAATAAAATAGAAAACTAAAGTAAATCAATGATTGGCGACAGATGGTAAGTTAGAATCGTGAGGCGCAGCACCGGGTGGAGAAATATGAAAATGCTGGCATATTTGCTGCAGATACGCCTCAATGCCATCGATCCATGTTGATTGCTGCCAACGTGCTCCAAATGTAACTGCTCAAGTTGATCTAACCATTGTGACTATTGCTGCTGAAGGCGATAGATATTGTTGAGTTTGACCGGATGTGCAGACGCAATAGTAGAGTGACTGGTAGGGGGGCTAGTAATAGGTATCTATGGCTGTGGAAGGTTATCGTCTAGATGCACATCGTCCTCATGCTGCTGATTCAAATGCAACACATACTGATCACTGAAGGCCTCGGGTTGACGGGCGACCATCCTCATATGTTTCATTATACTCAAGCCCTATGGTGCCATGTCACCAACTAAAGTAAGAGTACCAATCTGCTTGGGGGTCTCGAGGAGGCTGAAGTGACGAGCTAGCGTGTCACATATGGAACCATATAGATAGGTCCTTTTTGCAGTCGCTCAATCTGATGAGAACAGCACTGGGCCACAAAATAGGCTAGATCAATCGGGTATTACAAATGCATGCTACATAAGTAATATGCATCAAAAGTGCCCATGACGCTCATACTCTCCTTCCGACAAGTCAGAGTGTGAGCTAAAATGGCGTGAATGTAACGCGGGGACAGAGGTAGGCATCGAGCCTTGGACTGGCTTAGGTTGTACAGAGTGGCAACTTCAGAGATGTCAGAACAACGGAGAGAGGCCGATCGATGGATGTGCCTCGGGAGGGTGGAAAACTTGGGCGTAGCTAAGAAATCATCAGAATATATGCCAAGAGCAACTCCAAATCCAAAAATACTCAAATACTGAGTGATACCGCCAAGACGGAAAAAGATCGCTCATGGTTTGTCCCTCGACAATAGCACTGTCTGTAGAAAAAAATGGAGCAAAACTCTAAAGTAAGCTCCGCATAGGTCGTCTCCACTATCGTGAAGAACCGTTCCCATGGAGTTGTGCCCAATAGTGAATGAACTAGTGCAAATTAACCCACAGTCTGAAGTGCTCCCTAGTCGATACACTGACCCAAACCCAATGCTCTGTCATTCAGATGCTGGTACCTCTCCTCACGGGGTGGATGGTCAAAAGTGAGGTATTCATGGCGAGTGGTTGCGGTCGGATAGGATGAAGATGAGGCCCCAGTAGCCTTTCGTTTCTTGGAATGAGCGGGTACCTTACTCTTTCTTCGTGTGTTCGGCATTATGTACCTGAAAAAAATATATATCAGCAACAATAAAAAAATACCAGATAGATTTGCCGAAATAATTCACTCTAAAACATCACAAATTTGTCACATACAGATTTAGCTTTAACAGTACTAAAAAATCAGCATCAATCAGTAAATATTGCCAACACATAGACTCCCCACCAATAATAATAGTCAAGTAGATAAACAGATTGAGATACGAACACAACTAATTAAGTGCAATCCACCCCGAAATGAAAATCAAATTCCTAACTAGGTCCTAAATAATTCAAAAACAATAACTAAAATAAACTAATCTAAAAATCTAATACTAATACTAATCCTAATCTAATGTACAAATTAATATTAGAAAAACCATACAAGCATAATAATAATAGAAATAATAATATAATAAATATACAAAATAGAGGGGGTGGTGAGAAATGGTGGTGGAGTTCAGATGGCCAACGGTGGCGCGAAGGAGAGGGGAATGGCCGATGAGAACAATGACAGGGCTCGTCAGGCCATGTAACTCTTTGATTCCATGTGTGTCAAAAGAAAATGGAAAAATTAGTTCCAGTAATCACTTGGTCTAGGACATGTCCGTGTGTCTAGGCCACGGGCATTTGACCAGGTCATGTGGATCACCTCAGACCATGTGATTCCTTTTTTTTCAATTTTTTTTACAATAATACAAATAAAAATAAATGTACCAATTTTTTAAATTTTTTAATTTTTTTAAAGTAATAAAAATAAATGTACTAATGTTTTTTATTTTCTTTTTAAAAATAACATGAAAGTAAAATAAATAAATAAAATAAAAACACTCGGATTACCTCCCGGGAAATGCTTATTTAGAATCTAAGCTCGACTTCCCTTTCTAAGCTGACGGCTAAGGCAGATCTTGGAGTCAAAGCTCCACTCTCTCGTTATTAGTATTACCACCAAAATAATGTCTAAGACGATGATTGTTTACCTTGAATGTGTCATAATCAGGGTGTGTTACCTCAATGGTTCCGTATGGGAATACGTTTTGTACCACAAATGGGTTCGACCCTCTTGACTTAAGCTCTATAGGAAACATTCGTGGATCTGACTTGTCCAACAGCACTTTGTCTCCAACTTTAAATTGGTTTGTTCTCTTTACATGCACACTATGGCATTGGTTAGTTATTTCTTTGACCATACTTAGGTTCTCATTAGCCTTTGTTCACCATTCATCTAATTCATCGAGCTGTACCATTCATTCTTCACTTGTCCCTTGATTTCTATGATCTTGAATAGGATACGATTCTAACATGTCTTCGTGAGTGATTTCCTGAAAAGAACGTTGAGCCACATGATCACTAACATTAACAGAATAACTAGTATCATTGCGCTCACTAGAAGCTCTCACAAAATCACAAGGTTAAAGAGTAACATCTTCATCACCTACCCTCAGCACAAGTTCACCATTACCCACATCAATAACAATTCTAGCAGTGGCTAAAAAGAGTTGACCTAAGATAATGGGCACCTCAATATCTTCATCCTTGTCCAATATAACAAAATCAATAGGAAATATAAATTTATCTACTTTAACAAGCACATCTTCAATAATGCCCCTAGGATACTTAATTGATCTGTCAGCTAATTGAATACTCATCCTAGTGGGTTTTGGTTCCTCGAGACCAAGTTGTTTGAACAATTTATAAGGTATTAGATTTATACTAGTACCCAAATCAATCAATGTTTTTTTCTACATTTAAGCTACCAATCAAACAAGGAATAGTAAAACTCCCTGGATCTTTAAGCTTGGTGGGTAGTTTATTTTGGAGAATGGCGGAGCAATCCTTATCGAGCTCCACAGTTAACAAGTCATCTAACTTCCTTTTATTTGTTAACAACTCCTTTAAAAATTTTGTATATTTTAGCATTTGCGAAAGGGCTTCAACAGAAGGTAAGTTAATATGCAATATTTTCAAAAGTTTAAGAAATTTACCATATTGTATGTTCATGCAGTCTTTCTTCACTGCTACCGTATATGAAATTTGTGGTTTGTATTCTCTGACCACCGGCTTCTGTTCTTTTTTGCTTTCCCCAATCCCAATATTTTTTCTCAACAGCTTCCAGATTCAGCTTCTTTTTAGGCTCGACTAACCCTTCCACGCTTCAAATAGTGATTGCGTGAACTTACTCCTTTGGGTTGGTTTCAGTGTTACTAGGTAAGCTACCTTACTTTCTCTCCGACACCAATTTAGAAAGCTATCCAATCTGATTTTCAAACCCTTGAATCGACACTTGTTAATTTTTCAGAGTTGTCTCAGTGTTCTGAAATCTAGTCTCGAACACTGAAATAAATTTAGCTAACATCTCCTCAAAGTTTAGTTTATTTTTTTGTTGATAAGGTTGCTGAAAACCCAGTGGGGGTTGTGACCTTTGATTACCTTGACCACCCCAAGAGAAATTTGGATGATTCCTCTTTCCTGGATTATAATTATTACTATAGGGTTATTTTGAGGTCTAGAATTGTTACCCATAAAGTTGACTTGCTCATGCTCCATGTTAGAACCGAAGGATAAACATTTCTGGTTGATCATACCTGCGCTAGTCACATCGCATTGCATTATTGAATACCCATGTTTAATGCAACTCAAACCATCAATCTTTTTACTTAGTGCTTCAACCTGACTCGCCAACATAACAACTACATCCATTTTAAAAACACTGACTGCCTTGATCTGTTTTGTTCTCATGACTTGCCACTGATAGTTATTCAATGTCATCTCCTCAAGAAACTCTTGAGATGCCTCAAGTATTTTGTTATTCAATGTTCCGCCAGCTGTTGCATCAATCATCTGTCTAGTTGAACGGTTCAAATCATTGTAAAAAGTTTGAACTTGGAGCCACAAAGGTAGTCCATGATGAGAGCACCTTCTCAACAAATCCTTATTTCTCTCCCATGTATCGTAAAGTGTCTCAATGTCAAATTGAACAAAAGAAGAGATGTCATTCCTCAACTTAGATGTTTTAGCTGGTGGAAAATATTTCAACAAAAACTTCTCAATCATCTGAGCCCAAGTCGTGATAAAACCCTATGGAAGTGAATTCAACTACTGTTTTACCTTGCTCCTCAAAGAGAATGGGAACAACCGTAAGCGTATAGCATCATTAATAAAGGCATTAATCTTAAATGTGTCGCAAATCTCTAGAAAGTTAGCCACATTAGCATTCAGATCTTCATCTTGCAACCCGTCAAACTGAACATATTGTTGCACCATTTGAATTGTGTTCAGCTTTATGTCAAAATTATTTGCAACAATAATAGATCTGATGATACTTGATTCAGCCCCAATCAGAGTGAGTTTAGCATAGTCATGCATAGTCTGATGAGCGGGAGATGTAGGAAGTTGTTGATTACTAGGATTATCAACCATCACAACAATAATGTCCTTTTTTTTATCGTCTATTAAAATCTATTGACCTTGCCTTGTTTCTCTAACTTCTCTTCGATTTTTGTAAGCAGCCTTTTAAATTTCACTATTAAACACTAATGGTTCCAACGTATTACCTCTAGTCATAAACCAAATAGCTTGTAAGAATCAAACAAAAGAAAAATTAATGTGTAACAATTAAATTTTAAAAAAATATTAAAATAAAAATAAAAATGGATAAATTAATAGAAATAAAGTTTTCCTAATATTTTAGTCCCTATCAACGATGCCAAAAACTTGATGCATCGCAAAACTAACTAATTTTTTTACTAAGGCAAGTGCACCTATCAATTAATAGTATAGCTACAGCGAGCAAAGATATCGTTCCCACGAAGACTAAAAGTACTAGTAATTACTGTCTTTTTATTATTTAGCCGAATAATTCAAGTGATTAGTTAAAAACTAAATTTAACTAAATTAATTGCTAACGAAAACGAAAAAGAACAGTTCAGAAAGTAATCGAATAATAACCATGAAACAAAAAAATACCTAGGAAAGAATTCACCTAGAGTTCATATGTCGCTATCAATCTAAATTACACAATTTCTTTACTTTGTATCTTGATCCATAGAAATCCCTAAATTATGTTAATATCTCTTTCGAGAGCAAGAGAAACTAACTCTAGATTGATTAATTAAAATTTGTATGTCACATCCCAAAAATTGAGGGTTAGGACAATCGGGTTTGTGAATCGAGAGAGAGTGGTCATGCCCTAATTTTTTAGATTATCTGTGTGTTTTTGGGAAATAAATGAGGTATTGGTTTATCGATTAAGTGTTAGTGAAACGTTCCTTGACAACCAAGTTCAAATCCATTCTCTCGCACCATTTTTATTATTTTTGTAATGCCCTGAATAATTTATTTATGCTTTTGTGAATATTTGACACAAGTGTGTATCTGCTTCAGTGGTTAAGTGTTCTGGGTGTGTTGGAGAGGTCTTAGGTTCAAGTCTCACTTCTATTAAATTTTGTTATTTTTGGATCTAAGCCTTATCTTTATTCAATGGGCTTATATTAAATTGTCTGTTAATCCATATCAGAATGAGCCTGTTGGTTCGAGTGGTAAGGGGGTATGTTATGTTAGAGGTCCTGTGTTCTAATCCCTGCGCAAGCGTAGGTAATTATTTTTGCTCGGTTTTGTGAGAGAGTTTTTGTGGAATCAGAATTCTGAGTAGTGGGTGGTTATGATTGTGTGGTTAGTGGGATAGAATTTCTAATAATCATCTTTTTGTTTTTCCCTAAAATTCCTCTTTCCAAGTTCTGACTTTTTTTCTCTGGATTTTCTTCCCTTCCAAAAAATTTCTTACCTTCTCTTTGATCTACCAACGTTGTTCGTCTCAAATCGCAGCATATTATTTTCCAAGTACTTTGAGTGGTTGCAAATCGTGAAGAATGGGACTTACCTCTCGTGGAATCGTAGTTGGAGGCGTTCGAGGAGTCTGGTGCTGTGTGGTTCAGGGGTGTTTTCGCATCAAAATGATACCATGTGTG
Organism: Gossypium sturtianum; assembly: GCA_025698515.1. Taxonomy (NCBI): domain Eukaryota; kingdom Viridiplantae; phylum Streptophyta; class Magnoliopsida; order Malvales; family Malvaceae; genus Gossypium; species Gossypium sturtianum. Next base: position 73,157,130 of record CM046943.1, on the reverse strand, counting down.
TACCCGAAATGTAGAAAATCGATCGTTGACGCCACACGGGCGTGTGGTCAGTTGTGTGGATGGCCGTGTGTGAGGCATGGCCGTGTGATCGACGAAGGCTTGACCGTGCACAGGACATGGCCGCATGGTGGTCGGTGCGAGGCCATGTGAGCCACACAGGCTAGGCCAAGTTAGGCATGTAGGCCACACGGGCGTGTGGACCCACACAGGCATTTCACACGGGCGTGTGGATTTTGGGCCAGGCCGTGTGGACCATACGGCCAAGGCCAATTTGGGCGTGTGGGCCCATAATTCTAAAATTTTCCCTAGAGTCGCACAGGTCGCTCCGATCAACTGTGGGCCTACTGTAGGGTCGGTAAGGGCTAATTAAACCCTAATTTGTATGCTATGATATTTTGATAGACTGATCTGAGTAGGATACTGAATGTATGCCTGTCTGTTCTGCTATATGTATATCTGATATATGTATATATGCATAATGAGCATGTTAAATCTGTATCTAATTTCTGCATCTATAATTTAGGGGGAATATGTATATGAGGAAGTATTCTGTTCGGCGTTAATCCCTTATATTCTGGCAGCTTGGATGCATATATTTTGATATGTGTCTTAAGGGCACAATATGGTGTGTAGGGATGGGTGGGTGTTTTTAATCCCACATGGTGTGATGGGATGGTCGAAGATGGTGTGTAGAGGATGGGGTAGGATTTATGCATATCTGCTTCTGTAATCTGAATCAGAATCAGAATCTGGATCTGAATCTGAATCTGAATCTGTATTTGTTTCTAACTATGTATATAATTATGTATGTTTGCATGCTTAATTCTGATGGGTTACACACTGAGTTTTTGTAAACTCACATTGGATGTCTGTTTTGTCAGGTAATCGATAGACTTAAGCGGATCGGTGCGGCAGAGACTCATCGGTGACCACACGTCCGTAAACTGTTTAAACTTAATTACTTATGGTTTATTTATGATTTTTGTTTACATTTGAGAGTTTGTAATTCTGGGACTCTTAGAACTTTATGGTTTTATAACTGCTGGTTTTGGTTTTATATGTTTGATAAATTGCATGCTTCAGCAAAATAGTTTTTCTTTAAAAATGACAATTGATACGCAAACAAAGATTTTTTTCTAAAACACGACTGCATTTTCAAAATATAACCGTTTTAAGGCTTCCATTGTAATAAGTTTTTGGCAAATGAACTAACTAAATGGTGTTTTCAATTAAAATGTGAATGTTTTGATGAGACAACTCCGTTTTCAAAACCCCTACCTTGTGACACTTTTGGATTCGGCCATAATGTCTAAGCTAGGTTTGGGGTGTTACATTTAGTGGTATCAGAGCCAGATTGCAAAACTCGGGTTGTAAATTTTAGGTTCCAAAATTGTGATTTAAAAATTGATTTTCAAATATTTTGGATAATTTGAGAAAGTATGTAGTACACCGAGTCTCCGGCGTCGATTCTGTAAGTATCTCTGTACTTAGATTGAACTATTTTGAAACACGGTAGATGGTACTTATTGAAAATGTACTGAGATAGTTAGGAGACTGAAACCTCTGAAAATAATTCTGAACTTCTGATAATTTATGCATAAATATCTGTTAAAAAAATACTGGAACTGATGCATAAAACTTTATAATGTAGAAAATTTTGAAAATTTACGATGAGCGCTCGTGAAACTTGCAGACGTGGTATTCGAAGTCGTGGTAGAGGCCGTAGGGGAGCTCAAGCTGTGTCTTCCTCTCTGGGTAGTATGCCGCATTTAGATACGATTGAGACACCAGTTTTGCCTGCTACTGAGACTGGGTCTCAAAGTCGTTCGGATGGGGACGACGCACTGTCCTAAGCCATGCTGAGGATTTTGGAGAGGGTCACTAGACCCCATTCTAGAGCTAGGGGTCGGGGGTTGGTAACTGAATGACTCTGGTCTAATGGTGCTGATTTGTTTAAGGGTGTCACTAGAGTCGCCCCTAATGTGGCTGAGTATTGGTTGAAGGCCACCGAGAGGATCATGAATGATATAGACTATACTCTTGACCAGAAACTGAAGGGTGCAGTATCTTTGCTTCGCGATGAGGCTTATCAGTGGTGGTTGATGGTTGAGGAGGGTACTCAGCCTAATCGTCTGAATTGGGATTTCTTCAAGACCACCTTTCAGAGTAAGTACGTAAGGGCAAGCTATGTGGATGCTTGCAGGCATGAGTTCATGAATCTCACGCAAGGAAATAGATCTGTGGACGAGTATGAGGCTGAGCTGCTACGCTCGGGGAATGGTGGCGCTGAGTATGAGAGATCCGTCCGCTTTGAGGACGGTTTGAGAGATAGCTTGAGGGTTCTGATTACTCCATAGAAGGAGCGGGAGTTTGTGGTTTTGGTTGAGAAGGCGAAGATTGTCAAGGATGTTAAGCGCGTGGAGCACCAGAATAGGGATCGACAGAGGGGTAAGAACAAGAGGGAATTGAACCCTCTAGTTCTGTTCAGAGGCCTAAGAAAAAGGTCAAACCTGATGGGTCGGTTAGAGTGGGGGCTACTGTTGCTCATACCGGGATTCATCTATGCAGTGATTGTGGTAGGCGCCATCCGGGCGAGTGTTGAAGGAGGATAGGGGCTTGTCTGAGGTGTGGATCTTTAGAGCACCGTATTCGAGAGTGTCCACAAAGGGTTGATCATATGCAAGCTTCGGGATCAGGTTCTGCGTAGCCTCAAAGGGTAGTTCAGCAGCCACCTAGGGGCCGTGGACAGGTTAGGGGTGGTAATGGTATGGGTCGTGGGCAGAGAGCACCGGGCAGAGGTGCTGGTCAGACTTAGGCGAGGCAGCCTGCACTGGTTTATGCTGCACGACGCCGAGAGGATAGAAATGCTCCTGATGTCATCACCAGTACATTCCTTATATTTGATGTGCCTTATACTGCTTTGATAGACATAGGTTCTACTCACTCCTATGTAGCTAGCATAGTATCTGAAAACAAGGGGATCTCTGTTGAGAGCACTGCTAGTGATATTACTGTACTAAGCCCGTTGGGGCAGTCTGCTCGGGTTAGTAAACTCTATAGGGATGTTCCGTTAGTGGTACAAGGAAATTTGTCTTTACGTAAATCTGATGGAGCTTCCGTTTGGGGAGTTTGATTTAATTCTGGGTATGGACTGGTTGGTTGAGCACCGAGTCAGTTTGAACTGCGCATCTAAGAGGGTCGTTCTGAGAACCAAGGATGATATAGTGGTGGTTGTGATTGGTGAGCGTAGAGATTATTTTTTCAATGTGATCTCCGCTCTTATGGCTAAAAAACTGGTTCGAAAAGGGTGTGAGGCGTACTTGGCTTACGTTAGTGTTTTTGATTCTAAGGACTCTTCTATCGAAGATATCATAACGATGAGGGATTTTTTGGATGTCTTCCCTGAGGAGTTACCGGGTTTACCTCCGAATCGATAATTTGAGTTTGGAATTGAGCTTCTACCGTGTACAGCTCCGGTGTCTATTGCTCCATACCGTATGGCACGAAAGGAACTTACTAAGCTTAAGGCTCAACTTCAAGAACTTCTGGATCGTGGTTTCATCCGCCCTAGTGTGTCTCCGTGAGGAGCACCAGTTCTGTTTGTAAAGAAGAAGGATGGGACCATGAGAATGTGCATCGATTGTCGGTAATTGAACAAGTTGACTGTGAAGAATAAGTATCCACTTTTGAGGATTGATAACATGTTTGAACAGTTCCGTGGGGCTTTAGTGTTCTCTAAGATAGATCTTCGTTTTGGCTACCATCAGTTGAGGGTTAAGGAGGTGGATGTTCATAAGACTGCATTTAGGAATCTTTATGGACATTACGAGTTCTTAGTGATGTCTTTCGGTCTGACGAATGCTCCGGCTGCATTCATGGATCTGATAAACTGAGTCTTTCAGCCGTATCTGGATCAGTTCGTCGTGGTCTTCATCGATGATATTCTGGTATACTCTAAGACCGAGGATGAGCATGATAAGCATCTTAGGGTAGTACTTCAGATTCTACGTGAGAAACAGCTTTACGCTAAGTTGAGCAAGTGTGAGTTTTGGTTGCATGAAGTGACTTTTCTGGGGCATGTGGTTTCTACTGAGGGGATCCTTGTTGATTCGAGAAAGATTGAGGCTATACTTGATTGGAAATAACCTAAGAACGTATTTGAGATCCGTAGTTTTTTGGGTTTGGCGGGATATTATCGATGATTTGTCGAAGGGTTCTCTCTGATTGCAGCTCCTTTGACTAAGCTTCTGCGTAAGGGTGTTCCATTTTTCTAGACTGATGCGCAATAATCGAGCTTCGAGAAGCTCAAGTTTGTTCTGACTCAAGCTTTTGTTCTGATACAGCCTGAATCTAGTAAGGAGTTTGTGGTCTACAGTGATGCATCGCATGTCGGTTTGGGGTGTGTATTAATGCAAGATGGAAAGGTTGTGGCTTATGCATCCCGACAGCTTAAGACACACGAAGGGAACTATCTGACGCATGATCTCGAGTTGGCTGCTGTGGTCTTTGCGTTGAAAATCTAGAGGCACTATCTGTATGGTGAGAGGTGTACCATCTACACCGATCACAAGAGTCTCAAGAACCTCCTTACTCAGAAGGAGTTGAATCTTAGGCAGGGCCGATGGATTGAGCTGCTCAAAGATTATGACTGCACAATAGAGTATCATCCTGGTAAGGCCAATGTGGTGGCCAATGCTCTAAGTCGTAGGGCGATGACGGATTTGAAAGAGATGTTTGCTCGACTTAGTCTGTTTGATGATGGGAGTCTGTTAGCCGAGTTGCGAGTTAAGCCGACTTGGATTAATCAGATTCAAGATAAGCAGTTAATGGATGAGACTCTGGGTTTGCGGTTCTGCCAGATTGAGAGTGGCAGTACTTCAGATTTTGGGCTGAATAACGATGGAGTTATGTGCTTTTGAGGTTAGATCTATGTGCCGAATAATTCTGATTTGAGGCATTCGATTCTGAGGGAGGCGCATAGTAGCCCATATGCTATGCATCCCGATGGTAATAAGATGTATCGCGATCTTCATGAGCTATATTGGTGGCTGGGTTTGAAGCGTGAGGTTATAGATTTCGTTGCTCGTTGTCTGACATGCCACAGGTTAAGACTAAGCACCAGTTGCCTTCAGGTTTATTGCAGCCAGTTAAGATTCCTTTATGGAAATGAGAACGAGTCACGATGGTCTTCGTTAATGGGTTGCCCTTAACAGCCACTAAGAAGGATTTTGTTTGGGTCATCGTGGTTTAATTGACCAAGTCTGCTTACTTTATTCCGATTCGGACGGACTATTCTCTACAGAAGTTAGCGAAGCTCTCCATTTCTGAGATTATAAGACTACATGGGGTTCCTATCTCGATTATTTCTGATAGAGATCCTCGTTTCTCTTCTCTGTTCTGGAAGAAGTTGCATGAGGCTCTGGGTTCGAGGTTGGACTTCAGTACAGCATTCCATCCTCAAACCGATGGTTAATCTAAGAGGGTGATTCAGATACTGGAGGACATGCTTCGGAGTTACGTGATTGATTTCTGAGGTAGTTGGGAGGATTATCTGCCGCTAGCTGAGTTCACATTGATTTCTGAGGTAGTTGGGAGGATTATCTGCCGCTAGCTGAGTTCACCTACAATAACAGTTTCCAGGCTAGCATTCAGATGGCACCTTACAAAGCTTTATATGGTCGTAAGTGTTGTACTCCGCTATGTTGGACTGAGTTGGGTGAACGTCAAATTTTGGATCCTGAGTTGGTTTCTGAGACCGAGGATAAGGTTAGATTGATTCGGGATCGTCTGAAAGCGGCTTCTGATAGACAGAAATCTTATGCAGATCTGAAGAGGCGTGATATCGAGTACTCTGTGGGGGACTTTGTGTTTCTTAAGGTTTCTCCATGGAAGAAAGTTCTGAGATTCGGTCGTAAGGGCAAGTTGAGCCCTAGGTTCATTGGGCTATATCAGATTCTGAAGCGTGTGGGACCGGTTACTTATCAGTTGGAGTTACCTCCGGAGTTAGACCGTATCCATGATGTCTTTCATGTTTCGATGTTGAGGCGGTATCGGTCAAATCCATCTCATGTTGTCTCTGTTGAGAAAATCGAGGTTAGGTCAGACTTGAGTTTTGAGGAGGAGCCAGTTCAGATTTTGGATCGTGATTTTAAGGTCCTGAGGAGGAAGCCCATTCCGTTAGTAAATGTTCTGTGGCGGAATCATGGCACGGAGGAAGCCACGTGGGAACCTGAGGACTCGATGCGTCAGCAGTATCCTCATCTTTTCTGATAAGGTAAAATTCGAGGTCAAAATTTCTTTTACGGGGTAGAGTTGTAACACCCTGAATAATTTATTTCTGCTTCTATGAATATTTGACACAATTTTGTATCTGCTTCAGTGATTAAGTGTTCTGGGTGTGTTGGAGAGGTCTTGGGTTCAAGTCCCACTTCTGTTAAATTTGGTTATTTTTGGATCTAAGCCTTATCTTTATTCAGTGGGCTTATATTAAATTGTCTGTTAATCCATATCAGAATGAGCATGTTGGTTCAAGTGGTAAGGGGTGTGTTCTGTTGGAGGTCCTGTGTTCGAATCCCTGCGCAAGCGTAGGTAATTATTTTTGCTCGGTTTTGTGAGAGAGTTTTGGTGGAAATAGAATTCTAAGTAGGGGGTGGTTATGATTGCGTGGTTAGTGGGATAGAATTTCTGATAATCATCTTTTTCCTTTTCCCTAAAATTCCTATTTCCAAGTTCTAACGTTTTTTTTCTGGATTTTCTTCCCATCCAAAAAATTTCTTACCTTCTCTTTGATCTACCAACGTTGTTCATTTCAAATTGCAGCATATTATTTTTCCAAGTACTTCGAGTGGTTGCAAATCGTGAAGAACGAGACTTACCTCTCGTGGAATCATAGTTGGAGGCATTCGAGGAGTCGGGTGTTATGTGGTTCAGGGGTGTTTTCGCATCAAAACTATACCAGGTGTGATGTGAACCTGGTGACATCATGTTACGACGCAACTCGACGCCATCGAGATTGGCCGAAACGCGAGGGGCCTAAGTGCAAAATGAAATCTAATTTTAGTTTGTTAATTTGTGTGCAGGTTTTAATTGGCCGAATTTGGGGTGGAAATCATTGCTGGAATAATCGAACAATCAAAGAAGTCCGATTCAAGTGTCCCATGCAATTTGCTACAAGCTCATTCAGTTCGTTCATGGTTCATCCAAGCGCATTGAGCTTAACATTAATCAGTTTTAGCTTGAGCATCAACTTGCTGAAATATCTAATTCGGTTTTAGCTCAAATTTAGCTTTATTTAATTTATGAGTTTTTGAGCTTAAAAGTTGCTGGAATAAACTTTTAGTGTGTTTAGTTATTTTAGTTAATTAATTAAGTTGTTTTAATTGTCTTTAGTTGCTTAAATAATTAGTTTAATTAATTAAGTTGTTTTTAATTTTCTTTAGTTGCTTAAATAATTTTGGCAATTAATATGTTCCAACTTAATTAAATTTGCTACAGCCATTTAACTTGTTTAAACATTTAACTTGTTTAATTATGCTTATAGGTGAATTAATCATTAAACCAGTTGTTACATGGATTAGCATTAAAGGGATAAATGAATTCAGTTGTTATGAAGATGAATTAAAGGCCAGCAGCTATTATGAGCTTATTCAAGTAACCGTTTGAAGATTTTAATGGACAAGGAGTTGATTACACAAGCCATTCAACTTCCAAACGTTTTTATGTGTTAATGGATGTTCTAATTCATCCATTTACACCTTGACTCAGTTTTCTTCAAGCATTCATACAAAGAGGTTGTTCGTGTGCCAAATTTAAGCCAATTGTTACTGCTACCCATTCGGCTGCCCAAGAAGAAATAAAAGGCTGTTATAACCTTTTTAGCTGATCAAGCATTGATTCAAATTCATTCAGCTCATTAGAGCTAATTATTAGCTGATTGGGAAGATTAAATAAGTTGTTCATAGCCATTACATATGTTATAGTTTCTCAAAGGTCTTTTAGTTTTAATTAGCTTAATTAAGTTCATCAATAACTCATTTAAGCTGATTAGTTTGTGTCCATTCGGCTGGAACTTGTTCAGCCTATAAATAGTTTGTTTTTGTAATTATTTTGGGTAAGATAACTTTTTGCTAAATATATGAACTTTTCTTCTTTGTGAGAATTCAACTCTAATTGTTCTCTCTCGGACTGAAACGACTTATCAAGCTCAGCTTGTGGCATCATTCTTTCCTTGTTATCCGAACTTATCACTTACCAAAGTGTGGCGTTCGTTATACCTTTGGTTCCTATCTCGATAGATAGCAGGTCAAGGTTTTATTTGCTATTTTCACCTACTATTATCCATCTAAGTGCTTTTAAGATTTGGGTCAACAATCCTATATATTGTTGGTTCAGCCTTTGCCTTAGCCAAACACCTTCCATCCATCTTTTAAACTATCTTTAAAACCTTTATTCGAACCTAACTTCCAGCCTTTTCAAACTCATCTTTCCATTTTTCCAACCTATTTTCATTTAATTTAACGCTTACTTAATTTCACGATCGGGCTACTAGAACGACTCGAATCATCACCGAAATGAGTTAGTATCATTTGGTATCAGAGCTGGTGAAATTAAAGTGAGTATCGACGTTCGTAGCATTACGGGATTGTAAGAGATTAAAAAAATAAAAAAAAATTCATAAAAAAAATCAATTACAAATTCAAGATGTGAGTATCAGTATTTGTAAGTACAAATTCGTGGGGATATTTAAAAAAAAAGGTTTGAAGGTTTGTAATTCATTTGCTGCCAGAATTCATTACTCTATCTTTCCTACCATTCGGCCACACTTACATTATTTTCCTTTTGTTTCTAGCCTACCCTTCGTCCTAACATCATTTCCTACCCAAACCATCATCACTTTTGTAAGCCGACCCACATGGACTGACTACTAAGTCAAAATAGTCCATTGTGAACATAGAGAGGCGGATTGAGCGGAAAAATGAACGAGTGTAGTGAGCCTATTCGAGTGAACAAAAGCCAAGTGAGTGAATTGTAACGCCCCGAAAATTGGGCCTAGAATAAATGGGTTTCCTGTGTCGAGAGAATGGATTTTTTCGTTCGGAAAAAAAGGGAATAATGAATTAAGTGTGTATAAAAAAAATTATGATTGCATGTTTAGTTTAATTTTTAGGTGATTTAGAAAGGGTTGGTAGTGTTGGAAAAGTCCTAGGCTCGATCTAGGGCTTTAGCAAAAAAATTGTTTTTCCCTTAAGTGAGGTTGGTGGTAGTCAGAAGGCTTTTAAAATATTGTTGGGTTAAAAGATAGTACAAGGAAGTAGGTGGTCTGGTGGCCTGTTGCGTTCTGAATAAGTTGGTGGTCAAAGGTTCAAGTCCTGGACTTGGCAAAAAAAATTATTGCGCACATGTTAGTATGAAGGCCATGATTTAGGCCTTATAATTAGTTGGGTCTGATTCACGACACAAAGAAACGCCTGGCCCAATGGCAGAGGCGTTAGGAGCAGGAGGGGGAGCAGGGTTCTAGTCGTGGCGTGCGCTAAATGTTTGTTTTTTTAAGTAAACCTGGAGCGCGGAAGAAAGGTTTATAATTAATTGGGGAGGAATTATGACTCAAATAAAGCGGGCGGCGCAGTGGCAAGGGGCGTGTATCATAGTGAAGAGGTTGGAGGTTCGACGCTGGGTGTTGGAAAATATTTTTAGATTTTTTGGATGATTCGGTCACTGGGAAATAGGCCTTAAAAGAAGTTGGGAATGGAATATATCACAAGAAGAGTTGTGGTGCAGTGGCTGGTAGCGTGTGGTGGTGTCTAGAGGTCTTGGTTTCGAGTTGCCTTGTGCTCAATAACCTGCTATTTTGCTGCTAGCATGGGGAAGGTGTTTGAAGTGGACCGAAACACCAAAGGATGGCTGCTGTTTGGGGAAAGCAATTTGAATGTAATTCAAATTGAATTTTTGTCTAAGCAAAGGAATTTTTGGATGAGGATGAAGATAAAATTTGGAGAAAATAAAGGAATTTAATTGGTGATAAGTTTGAGTTGACTAGGGAGTGTAGGTTTATTTTATTTATTTATTTATTTATTTTTAGTATATATATGGGTGCCGAATTAAGTTCCTGGAGTAATGCCGAAATTTTGTTTTCCCTCTGGCTGAATTTCTTCACTTGTGAGATGCCCAAACACCCTTTTTCTCTTTAAGTGTTCAGAAGCCGAATCCTCCATACTCTCCCTTCTCAAATTCCCTTTTTGGTTCACTGTTTGGTTCTAGCCAAATCACCTTTTTTCTTATTCTCCCTAGTATTGCCGAATTGCCTCTGTCACCTTACGAGTCTGAAAGCCGGACTTAGGCCGCAGGATCAAAGGAAGATTTCGGTAAGAGCTTAGTTGAATTTTTAGTGTGTTTTATTAAAAGCCGAAGGGCTATCTAACCCCTCTTTGCCTTTACCATGTATTAACAAAGGTGAGGCTCAGCAATCGCAAGCGCAGTAGGTAAGGATTGCTATCAAGGCAGTAAGTATTCTCGACTCAGTTAGGGTTTTAATAAATGGCCGAATCTTATGTGGCTCTTAGGGGTGACTTATGATCAATATGGGTCACTTGGTTTTGACGATATGGGTGTTTAGGTGTAGATCTAGAGGATAATCGCTAATAATAGCAAAGGAAGGGCTACTAGAACGTGGGGGACACGGTAAGGGTACGGTGAGGTTTCGATTTTTGGTCAGTATTTGTTAAAGCTTTGGTTAATCACTAGTAATGTCAATTGTAGGTTCGTGACTAATGGGTTTGCAGCACGCGAGGTTACCAGGTGTGTACAAACACTACAAACACTATATCGGCAATGCCGAAAAGCCGAAAAGCCGAAAGTGGCTAAACGGGCCCGGTGGGCCTTGAGGCTAAGTTTGATAAAATGGTTTGGTTGATTATACGAATTAAGTTAGCCATGCTTGATACATGATCTGGATATGTTTGGGCCTAATAGGCCATATGATGAGATTTGGGCCTAACGGGCCGTAAGGACATGAAATGGGCTTGATGGGCTTATGGGGGCGTAGACAAGTATGTTAGGGTTAATGGACTTTAGGCCTAGTTTGAACAACTTTGTAATTTCATAAGACTTAAGCTAATTAAACATGTCTGTGGACAAGTCGATTAGTTAGAGTGTGGTAACCGACATATACATGTCTAGGATTGGATCTAGTGAGAGCTTGGTACTTAAGCGGTCCTAGTGACCCACCTCCTCTTTTCTGAGATCCTACCTGGTGCATAGTGTTTGTTTACTTTAAATCATGAGGACTTGTTTATGGGCCAAAGTTCATAACTAAAACCCGAGAGGGACCAAATAACCTTATATTTGTAAAATTACTAAAATACCCTTATATTTGTAAAATTATTAAAATACCCTTATATTTGTAAAATTACTAAAATACCCTTATATTTGTAAAATCACTAAAATACCCCTAGATTTGTAAAGTACCAAAATACCCCTATTTTGTAAAAGTACCAAAATACCCCTGTCTTGCAAAATTACCAAGATACCCCTATTTTGCCAAATTACCAAAATACCCCTTTAGGGAAGAATTACGAAAATACCCCTATGTGACGAATATGAGTTTATGGATGTTACTCGTTTGTTTGATGCATTCATATGATATTCTACTTAGGATGAATATGGGTGGGAATTATGGTACGGAGGAAGATTTGAGGATCGCATGGCCGTATGGTATGGATCCATCGGGGGCTTTAAGCCCAATATATGATTAGCGACTTTCTTCGCAACGTTGGTAGTATCGCAACGGGCTACCCATGGTGTGTGTAGCGGAGGGGTGGGTCGAGCTAGAATTCCCCACAGGAGTCATAAGGTTGGAAGGGAAATGGTGTGTGTAGTGGATGGATTTTTGGGGTGGGTTTTGCATTATCTTGTTGTATATGATGCGATATGATGTGATATGAGGTCATGGTGGGCTAAGGCCCAAGACCACCGATTTGTTAGGGCTTAGGCCCAATGTGAATATTTGTATGTGAATTGATTGCCAAGGGTCGTACACACTGAGTTTCGAAACTCACACCCTTAATTTTAAATGTTTCAGGTAATCCTGAATAGGTGGCTCGACATGGGAGAGGATTCGGAGATGGCCACACTACAAGTTGTTTAAATGCTTTAATTTGGTCAAAGGAAATTGCTTTAAATACTTTTTTTTTTTTTTTGAATTGTAATAAGGCCATGTAACTCCTAATTAACTTTAGACTTTGGGTTTATTATTATTGCTCCAGTTATTTGCTTAATAAATTCCATCAAGTTTCCAAAGATGACATGGTTTTTGAAATAGCTTAATACGTGAACGTTTTCTTAAAATGTGGGCTTTTCCTCTTAACTTAACAAAATATTAGATTTTGGGCTTTTGGGCCTTAAATTGTTAAATGGTAAAATCGTTTTGAATTATCCCTTTGATGTGACATTCCCAGATTCGGCCATAACGTCTGGGTTGGGTCTGGGGGTGTTACATTTAGTGGTATCAGAACCCGGTTGCAAAGCTCGGGCTGTGAAATGGGCCTTAGATTTTGGTTTTAAAACAAGGAGATTAAAAAAAATTTTGCAGGATTCCTGAAGTGTGGTTCACCGAGCCCTCAACATCGAACCAAGTAAGTTATCTATACTACATTTGCTTAAATTACTGAACTGTGTAGATAATGGGCTACTTAAAAATAGGCTTTTAGAGACTAAAGCCCATAGGAAACTTAAGCCTGTAGTGGATTCTCGACCGCGGAATAACTTTAAGAAAATTGTTGTTACTTACATAAGATATGTGCCCTAAACAAGTGGAACTGTGTACTAATTTCATAAAATTCCTAATTCGGATAATACGAGAATCAACGATGAGCGCTAGAAGAGGAGGAAGAGGCCGCGGCTGAGGCTGTGGAAGTGTTAGGGCTTTGTAAACATTTGAATCAAAATTTGGTACGTATTCTGCGTATGTTTGAGAATGTTTGCGATAGGTGGATGTTTTGGGTATGTATTAAAATTATTAGGGTCAGAGCACCCAGCGGTAGCGTGGTGGGGTAGTTGATACACGACTACCCTGTTGTTGGAAATTTCGGGGACGAAATTTCTTTTAGGAGGGGTGAGTTGTAACGCCCCGAAAATTGGGCATAGAATGAATGGGTTTCCTGTGTCGAGAGAATGGATTTTTTCGTTCGGAAAAAAATAGGGAATAATGAATTAAGTGTGTATAAAAAAAATTATGATTGCATGTTTAGTTTAATTTTTAGGTGATTTAGGAAGGGTTGGTAGTGTTGGAAAAGTCCTAGACTCGATCTAGGGCTTTAGCAAAAATTTTGTTTTTACCCTTAAGTGAGGTTGGTGGTAGTCAGAAGGCTTTTAAAATATTGTTGGGTTAAAAGATAGCACAAGGAAGTAGGTGGTCTGGTGGCCTGGGGCGTTCTGAATAAGTTGGTGGTCAAAGGTTCAAGTCCTGGACTTGGCAAAAAAATTTATTGTGCATATGTTAGTATGAAGGCCAGGGTTTAGGCCTTATAATTAGTTGGGTCTGATTCACGACACAAAGAAATGCCTGGCCCAGTGGCAGAGGCGTTAGGAGCAGGAGGGGGAGCAGGGTTCTAGTCGCGGCGTGCGCTAAATGCTTGTTTTTTTTTAAGTAAACCTGGAGTGCGGAAGAAAGGTTTATAATTAATTGAGGAGGAATTATGACTCAAATAAAGCGGGCGGCGCAGTGGCAAGGGGCGTGTATCATAGTGAAGAGGTTGGAGGTTCGACGCTGGGTCTTGGAAAGTATTTTTAGATTTCTTTGGATGATTCGATCGTTGGGAAATAGGCCTTAAAAGAAGTTGGGAATGGAATATATCACAAGAAGAGTTGTGGTGCAGTGGCTGGTAGCGTGCGGTGGTGCCTAGAAGTCTTGGTTTTGAGTTGCCTTGTGCTCAATAACCTGCTATTTTGCCGCTAGCGTGTGGAAGGTGTTTGAAGTGGACCGAAACACCAAAGGATGGCTGATGTTTGGGGAAAGCAATTTGAATGTAATTCAAATTGAATTTTTGGCTAAGTAAAGGAATTTTTGGATGAGGATGAAGATAAAATTTGGAGAAAATAAAGGAATTTAATTGGTGATAAGTTTGAGTTGACTAGGGAGTGTAGGTTTATTTTATTTATTTATTTATTTATTTTTAGTATATATATGGGTGCCGAATTAAGTTCCTGGAGTAATGCCGAAATTTTGTTTTCCCTCTGGTCGAATTTCTTCACTTGTGAGATGCCCAAACACCCTTTTTCTCTCTAAGTGTTTAGAAGCCGAATCCTCCATACTCTCCCTTCTCAAATTCCCTTTTTGTTTCACCCTTTGGTTCTAGCCGAATCAACTCTTTTCTTATTCTCCCTAGTATTGCCGAATTGCCTCTGTCACCTTACGAGTCTGAAAGCCGGACTTAGGCCGCAGGATCAAAGGAAGATTTTGGTAAGAGCTTAGTTGAATTTTTAGTGTGTTTTATTAAAAGCCGAAGGGCTATCTAACACCTCTTTGCCGTTACCATGTATTAACAAAGGTGAGGCTCAGCAATCGCAAGCGCGGTAGGTAAGGATTGCTATCAAGGCAGTAAGTATTCTCGACTCAATTAGGGTTTTAGTAAATGGCCGAATCTTATGTGGCTCATAGGGGTGACTTATGATCAGTATGGGTCACCTGGTTTTGATGATATGGGTGTTTAGGTGCAGATCTAGAGGATAATCGCCAATAGTAGCAAAGAAAGGGCTACTAGAACGTGGGGCACACGGTAAGGGTACGGTGAGGTTTCGATTTTTTGTCAGTATTTGTTAAAGCTTTGGTTAATCGCTAGTAATGTCAATTGTAGGTTCGTGACTAAGGGGTTTGTAGCACGCAAGGTTACCAGGTGTGTACAAACACTACACACACAATATCGACAATGCCGAAAAGCCGAAAAGCCAAGAGTGGCTAAACGGGCCCGGTGGGCCCTAAAGCTAAGTTTGATAAAGTGGTTTGGTTGATTATACGAATTAAGTTAGCCAAGCTTGATACATGATCTGGATATGTTTGGGCCTAATAGGCCATATGATGAGATTTGGGCCTAACGGGCCGTAAAGACATGAAATGGGCTTGATGGGCTTATGGGGACGTAGACAAGTATGTTAGGGTTGATGGACTTTAGGCCTAGTTTGAACAACTTTGTAATTTCATAAGACTTTAGCTAATTAAACATGTCTGTGGACAAGTCGATTAGTTAGAGTGTGGTAACCGACATATGCATGTCTAGGATTGGATCTAGTGAGAGCTTGGTACTTAAGCGGTCCTAGTGACCCACCTCCTCTTTTCTGAGATCATACCTGGTGCATAGTGTTTGTTCACTTAAACTGCGAGGACTTGTTTATGGGCCAAAGTTCATAACTAAAACCCGAGAGGGACCAAATAACCTTATATTTGTAAAATTACTAAAATACCCTTATATTTGTAAAATTATTAAAATACCCTTATATTTGTAAAATTACTAAAATACCCTTATATGTGTAAAATCACTAGAATACCCCTAGATTTGTAAATTACCAAAATACCCCTATTTTGTAAAAGTACCAAAATACCCCTGTCTTGCAAAATTACCAAGATACCCTTATTTTTCCAAATTACCAAAATACCCATATAGGGCAGAATTATGAAAATACCCCTGGGTAGTGAAATGACGAAAATACCCCTATGTGACGAATATGAGTTTATGGATGTTACTTGTATGTTTGATGCATTCATATGATATTCTGCTTAGGATGCATATGGGTGGGAATTATGGTATGGAGGAAGATTTGAGGATCGCATGGTCGTATGGTATGGATCCACCGGGGGCTTTAAGCCCAATATATGATTAGCAGCTTTGCTGCAACATTCGGTAGTACCTCAATCGGGCTACCCATGGTGTGTAGCGGAGGGGTGGGTCGAGCTAGAATTCCCCACAGGAGTCATAAGGTTGGAAGGGAAATGGTGTATGTAGTGGATGGATTTTTGGGGTGGGTTTTGCATTATCTTGTTGTATATGATGCGATATGATGTGATATGAGGTCATGGTGGGCTAAGGCCCAAGACCGCCGATTTCTTAGGGCTTAGGCCCAATGTGAATATTTGTATGTGAATTGATTGCCAAGGGTCGTACACACTGAGTTTCGAAACTCACACCCTTAATTTTAAATGTTTCAGGTAATCCTGAATAGACGGCTCGATGTGGGAGAGGATTCGGAGATGGCCACACTACAAGTTGTTTAAATGCTTTAATTTGGTCAAAGGAAATTGCTTTAAATACTTTGTTTTTTTTTTTTTGAATTGTAATAAGGCCATGTAACTCCTAATTGACTTTAGACTTTGGGTTTATTATTATTGCTGCAATTATTTGCTTAATAAATTCCATCAAGTTTCCAAAGATGACATGGTTTTCGAAATAGATTAATACGTGAACGTTTTCCTAAAATGTGGGATTTTCCTCTTAACTTAACAAAATATTAGATTTTGGGCTTTTGGGCCTTAAATTGTTAAATGGTAAAATCGTTTTGAATTATTCCTTTGATGTGACATTCCCAGATTCAGCCATAACGTCTGGGCCGGGTCTGGGGGTGTTACATGAGTTTTCTTTGGAGAGAAATAGTGAGGTTTTATTTGTGAGAACTTAATATGCCAAGAAGTCCGGAAAGAAACCCAAACGAGGGAAGTGGTTTTCAACCTATAAGGAATGTTGGTGGAGGCGTGCCAGATTTTACACTCCAAGCCTTCACGCGCGAAATGGAGCGTCTATTTGATCGAAGGCTCAAACCCATCAAGGAACGATTAGACTGAGTCAAGGAACGAGACCATTGGGAAAGAGTTTCTTCAAGACAAGGGACGGAAATAAGATCGTCACGAAGACAAATGTCCAATGGTTATTTGAGAAGAGATCCATACTGTGATTCTTATATGACGAGGAATTCGAGATGAAACAAAGCAAGCTTCGATTTTGAAGCCTATCAAGGTGACGAATGAGAAAACACAAGTCATTCTTCGTATGCATCAAAGTACTTGTCTATGGAGAGTCAATCACGAAGAGGTGATCGTGTTTCAAATGTAACTCCGTCCATTTCTACCCAACGAAAGTCTACTCTTTCTGAATCTTTTATGTTAACTTCTTCTTGTAACGAAAGGAAGCGAGAAAAAGAAATTGAGAGAAGAAAAAAAATGATAAAAAAAGAAATTGAAAGAAAAAGTGAGCTTGAAAGAAAAGAGAAAGAAAAAGAAAAAGAATGTGAAAAAGAAAAGAAAATTAAAAAAGAGAAGAAGATTGAAGAAAGAAAAGAAAGAGTGCGAGAAACAAGTGTTGTTTAAAATGAAAGAGAATTGATGAGTGAAAGTGAGATTACAACAATGAAGGAGATTACAGAAAAAGAAAGAAAGCCTGAAAAAGAAACGAGTGGAAAAGATGAAAGTGAACAAGAAAAAGCGAGGAATGTTTTTACTAACCAACCTGCGAGTTATCCTCGTATTGTTTCTTCTTTCCAGGTTTCTAGAGAATCAAATGACAAGTTTCAACTTCATTACCTTCCTGATGAGAGATAATTCTATTTGATCGAAAAAGGTAAGATTGAAAGTGAAATCAAACCACAAGCGCTTAAAGGTAAGCAAGGTACACATTTGAATGTTGTTGATAAAATTACCGATGAATTCATTCTCAAAAGATCTCCTCACTTTAAATTGGTTAATTGTCATTCTCTGGTTGTTGTTAGTGATTTTGTTTTAAAAAGTGGTATGAAGAGTCTTACTATTGATGATTATTGCGTTGACAAGTTTGTTGATGTAGTAAGAATAAATTGGCACAAACAAAATTTTATTTTGTTTTGTAAGGAATTGACACCTAAAGCGCCTAATCTGCTTGTTTGTGTTGATAATGTGAATTCCTTAATTTGTTGTGCGAAATCCCCATGTTTGAGCAAGTCTGTTCGAATGAGATTTACGATGTATGATTGTTTGAATATGTACATACCCAAATTCTCTTTGTTTCACTTGTGTGAATTGTTGGTGATTAAGAAATTCGTGCCGCATTTTGGAACGAGCGAACAATCTCATGTGTTCAAACCGGGAGTTTATCATTCTGGTTCGACATTGAGAGAGATCGAGCCTTACAAATTTTGTGAAGATAAGTGTGAGCACAATGTGTTTTTAATTGTTGTTTGGACTTTAAATAAGAAAATGAAACTTATGCATCACGATTACAACTTTGAATTAATTCATGTTTCTTCTATGTGGATGTACATGAAATTCTTGATTCATCTTGAAAAGGTAAGGAAAACTCGTGTTTTTGATCCCGGCATAGGGACATATGTTCAATTTGTGCATAACATTTCAGAAAGTTCCTTCGAGTTCATCATCCATGTTGTCACTAACCTCTTTCATTTTTGTGAAGGTGACACTTTGAATTGGATTTCTCCTAAAGAGGAAGGGCAAGCAACTAATATGTTTCCTTTTCGAGTCTTGTGTAGTTTCCAGGTTTGTGACGATGAAAATTTTTTTCGAGCAAATGGCCCAATTTGAGGACAAATCATTTTCAAGAAATTGGGTATGATGTGAACCCGGTCGCATCATGTTACGACGCAACTCGACGCCATCGAGATTGGCCTAAACGCGAGGGGCCTAAGTGCAAAATGAAATCTAATTTTAGTTTGTTAATTTGTGTGCAGGTTTTAATCGACCGAATTTGGGGTGGAAACCATTGCTAGAATAATCGAACAATCAAAGAAGTCCGATTCAAGTGTCCCATGCAATTTGCTACAAGCTCATTCAGTTCGTTCATAGTTCATCCAAGCTCATTGAGCTTAACATTAATCAGTTTTACCTTGAGCATCAACTTGCTGGAATATCTAATTCGGTTTCAGCTCAAATTTAGCTTTATTTAATTTATGCGTTTTTGAGCTTAAAAGTTGTTGGAATAAACTTTTAATGTGTTTAGTTATTTTAGTTTAATTAATTAAGTTGTATTAATTGTCTTTAGTTGCTTAAATAATTAGTTTAATTAATTAAGTTGTTTTTAATTTTCTTTAGTTGCTTAAATAATTTCGGCAATTAATATGTTCCAGCTTAATTAAATTTGCTACAGCCATTTAACTTGTTTAAACATTTAACTTGTTTAATTGTGCTTATAGGTGAATTAATCATTGAACCAGCTGTTACATGGATTGGCATTAAAGGGAGAAATGAATTTAGCTGTTATGAAGATGAATTAAAGGCCAGCAGCTGTTATGAGCTTATTCAAGTAACAGTTTGAAGACTTTAATGGACAAGGAGTTGATTACACAAGCCATTCAACTTCCAAACATTTTTATGTGTTAATGGCTGTTCCAATTCATCCATTTACACCTTGAATCAGTTTTCTTCAAGCATTCATGCAAAGAGGCTATTCGTGTGCCAAATTTAAGCCAATTGTTGCTGCTGTCCATTCAGCTGCCCAAGAAGAAATAAAAGGCTGTTATAACTTTTTTAGTTGATCAAGCATTGATTCAAATTCATTCAGCTCATTAGAGCTAATTATTAGCTAATTGGGAAGATTAAATAAACTGTTCATAGCCATTACATATGTTATAGTTTCTCAAAGGTCTTTTAGTTTTAATTAGCTTAATTAAGTTCATCAATAACTCATTTAAGCTGATTAGTTTGTGTCCATTCGGCTGGAACATGTTCAGCCTATAAATAGTTTGTTTTTGTAATTATTTTGGGTTAGACTCTTTGCTAAGTATATGAACTTTTCTTCTTTGTGAGAATTCAACTCTCCTTGTTCTCTCTTGGACTGAAACGACTTATCAAGCTCAGCTTATGGCGTCATTCTTTCCTTGTTATCCGAACTTATCACTTACCAAAGTGTGGCGTTCGTTATACCTTTGGTTCCTATCTCGATCGATAGCGGGTCAAGGTTTTATTTTCTATTTTCACCTACTATTATCCATCTAAGTGCTTTTAAGACTTGGGTCAACAATCCTATATATTGTTGGTTCAGCCTTTGCCTTAGCCGAACACCTTCCAGCCATCTTTTAAACTAGCTTTGAGACCTTTATTCGAACCTAACTTCCAGCCTTTTCAAACTTATCTTTCCATTTTTCAAACCTATTTTGATTTAATTCAACGCTTACTTAATTTCACGATCGGGCAACTAAAACGACTCGAATCATCATCGAACGGAGTTCGTATCATTTGGTCCTTTAATTTATTGATTTATTTTGGACAGGTTTGATAGCTTTGTTGGATTAAAAAAAACCGTCCAAATTGAAGACCAAGTCAACCCAATTTTGGCTACAGATGGCTGTCCACATAAACCACTTTTTGGTTTAATTACACAAGGTCCTTGCAATATTGAAGAAATTAGAGATTTACCCGAAGATTTACATTTGACTGAGTCTCAGTCCTGAGTTGTGATGGCATTTAAATTGCTTAAAAATTAAGCAAAATTCAACTCAAAATCCATTAATCATGGCTGGCCACTCATTAAAGAAGCTTGAAGAGACTAAAACCTCTCTATTTTTAGCAAACTACTCTCCTCTCTTCACCTATAAATAAGACTTCATTTCACTCATCCCTCATCCCTCATCCCTCATCCATCATCCCTCGTCCCTCATCCCTCATCATTCTCTCTTTTCTCTCAATTCTCTTTAGCATTTTCCATTCCCCACGCCTAGCATCATCTCTTCATAGAGATTTTAGAAATTAAGTCTCTTAAAGAGCCCTTGGTCGACCACCTTGGAGAGCCATTAGCAAAGGAGCAAAGCGAAGGAGCGAAAGAGCCTCATCGGTCAGAGTCTTGGGTGACAGCCACTTTAATTTGGGTTTAATCTTTCTTTTCTTTGATTTAATCTGAAAATGTTTGCTATGTGTTCTTTGTTCTTGTTACAAAAATGTTAGCTTAATTTTATTTAAGCTAGGATGATTGGTTTGATTAAATAATATTTATTTGATTCATGTTTATAATGTTTGTGCCTCAATCGATCATGTTTTCAATTAAAATCAAGTCTGTATTTCGTTCATACGTGATTGAAATGCACCTGAATTAGCTAAGCAATCCTAACCAGACGACGGCTAGTGGACACATAATTGAAATGTGCATGCTCAATTTAGATCCTAACCCGATTAAATTGCAAGTTGCATAACAACTCTAACCAAGCTCTGTTATCTGCATAGTTGTTAGATTTGTGTGATTAAACTATTTCAAACCTAACACGTCCCTGTTACCTCGCACGAATGCTAAGAAACCCTTAGTATATAAGGATCAGTAAAATGTATATTTACTAAGTAAAGGATTCCGAAAGGACCTAATGTGGTTTCCAAACTCATGAAAGATCGAGTTGCCATGGAATGTTTTTCTGAATGTTATTAAGCATGTTGATAATAAAATTGAGTTTAATTAAAGTAATTTTCCTAGTTTATTTATGTTATAATTGTTGGAAATTTTGTTTAATTTTGCTAAAATCTATTTCATTCATATAGTTTGCATATTTAGGATAATTTGCATTGGGGATCATTGCATTTAGTTTAATATATTTAATTTTAATCATCACTTCTCAATCATATTGTGTTTTTTATTTACCAAGTTGTTAATATAATTTTACAATTAAGTGATTTAACACAAATACAATCCCTGTGGAGATGATAACTTGATACTTACTTATTACTTGATAACGACTCTGTACACTTGCACAAACCTACGCGTTACACATATTAAGTCCGCATTTAATCGCAGTTAGTGCATTGCACCAGAGATTTGAGGATATTTGGTGATTTTATCGTATTTCTTCGTTAAATGATAAATTTTCTGCAAATATGTTCATTCGGTGGTTTTACCACATTGACCTTTGCTCGTATTTGTTGGAGTTTGGTAGAGAGGTTTTGGGGTACTCGTGGAGTGTAGCGGATGGTTTGGGTAAGAACTTTTGCATTGCATCATTTGCATCACCACATGCTCATACATTGTTTGACATCGATTTAATAATGGCTATGTAATGATATGAAATTCCAATTATGGTTATGTGTTCTTCTATTAATGCTAATATGTTTCACTGTATTTGATATTTATGTCTGTTTAAATAATTGTTCAAGTCACACTGAGCTTTCATAAGCTCACTCTCCCATAGTGTTTAACTTGTCTGGTAAACCTCGAAACTAGGACCAAACCTGGCATACAGAGAATCATTTTGGACCTCGAACTATTTTTAATAAGTATTATTAATAAGTCTTTATTAGTTTTGGTTTGTAATTTTTAATTATTTTTGGTCTGTGGATTGGTAACTTTTCATTTGGGGATTTTGCATGCATAGACTACTCAAGCATAATAACTGGACAATGCATGATATCTGGCTTAAGTAAAATTTGACATTGTTCCCTAATTTTCGTTGCATTGCAAAGAAGGCGTTTCTGAATTACAAATCGATAAGACAACTAGATTTCCAAAATGGCATGAGTAGTGGTTTTTCCGTTGCACTAGTTAACATCAATTTTTTACAAATTAAAGTGACGAACAAATATTTTCTTTCTAAAACAACACTGTCAATAATAAAATGAATTTTAAATATAGATGACCTAATAAATAAAGGTTTTTAAACTAACTCAAAGTACAACTATGATTTTTCTCAAAAACGAGTTTATTTAAGGTCTTCAAAAGTAACGTGAGTTAGCTTAGCCATTTTGGAAGCTAATGTAGCCTTCTCAATCTAGCCATAACGTCTAGGCCAAGTTAGGGTGGTTACATTCTTTCTAATTAAAACCCCTATTATCGCATTAACTCGTGCTATGGATTCCCTTGTTAGATTTGACTCTAATTCGGTAGATTTATGTCGTCCTATGTCTAGGATTGCGTGCAACTCCACTCACTTATGCAAGATCTACTCTTAAATAAGGTCTATTCCTCCTCTGATTTATCCACATCAAATATGGATCAATAATCTAGAAATATCAAACCATGAATTAAGCTCACATGATTAAGAACAATATATAAGCATTTATTGCGTAAAATAAAAATCAAAAGACATAATTCATCATAGGGTTCATCTCCCCTAGGTATTTAGAAAATTAGTTCGCGCTTGAAAATAAAAACATCCCAAAGATAGTATATCTGAAAGAAATAAAGAAACTCATTATAATCTCCTTAGAAATCAACTAGGAATCTTCAATCTTGACGAAAATCTGCTTCAGAATTGACTTCAATGGTATTTTTTGAGTTGTTTTCTTGAGTATTCTATGACAGTTCGCTCCTATCTTCTTATTTTTGTCTTCTATATGTCTTAGAATGCCCAAGAAACCTAAAAATCATGTTTTCCCATAGTTCAGACTGTCAATTCATGAAATCGACACGGCCTACCACATGGCCATGTGGCAAACCATGTGGCTCACACGGTGTGTGTCCACGCCGTGTGGAATGGGTCAGCCTATGTGGCTCTTTTACCTTGCTCTGATGTTTCAGCTTTTGCTCATTTTTCACTTCTTTTGCTCCCAAATGCTCTCCTAAGTATAAAAACATGAATTTAAAGGATTAGGAGCATCAAATTCATCATTAACATCGAATAATCACCCAAAAATGCATCAAGAATTAGATTATAAAATGTTACTTTTAGCGCTTATCACCTTTTATACCACACAAATATATATTTCTTCTCAAAGATTTATTCAATTGTTTCACAAGTCATACTCAGTCTTTAATCCCTAAACTTCTCAATACTTTATCTTAGCCATACTTATTTCTAGACTAACAGATTTATCCATAACTTACCATAGAATAGATAGACACAGTGATGTGATCTCGGGTTCACTAAATGGGTTTGATCCTAAGCTGCCATCTTTCACCCTCTTTGGGCTCAAGACGCGAGCTAAAGCTAAGGAATTCAAAGAAGCGTTTGTGGGCTTTTAGGGCCCAAACTGTCCAATCTTATTTTATTTAATAATTCCACAGCCTTTTAATTTAAAGTATAGTTTATTTGCGCCTTAAATTATGTCTAGTTTGTTACGTTTTAATGTGTCCTGAAACATGTTTTAATTCTAGTTTTTTTTTTCAGTTAAATTAGTTAGTAGTTAAGGTAGTTAGTTTATTTGCGTTTTAAATATGCCTTAAAAACTAGTTATTGAATTTCTCCATTTTATTACAGCTTTATAATTAGATTTAAAGAGTCCTAAGGTGTCTTTAATTTGTCCTAGGAGAGTCTAATGGTCGGCCACCTATTTAAAGCTACCCAAGGGTTGTTCATTTTTCCAAGAGAATTACATGCTTTCACACCTAAGAGGTTGTTCGGTTAGGCATGAAAAGGTGTTTATTCGGTCACATTAAAGTTGATACATAGAAGTATTTTAATGGAAATTTTTAGATGAATGTATGAGGGGAAAGGTGTGCATGAACCAACAACTTAAGACCCCATCCACCACCCTTATCCATGCATGAATTTCGGCTATTTAATGGAGTGCATGAAGGGACCATTCAAGTTAACGCATGTGCATGGATTTTAAATTTAATTACTTGTTCAAGGATGAACCAACATTTCCTTAAAGGTTAAGTATTCATGGACAACACAAGAACATACATGACAGATCACGCCAAAAGGGCCAGACATGACAAGCAATAAAGGCATTATATAGAATCTCGTGTTTACTGTCCTGACGAACTTCACAGCAGATGCCATGGGTCTCTCCCTCATTGTAACATCCCGATTTAGGGCCTAGTAAGAGTAGTGGTGCGAGACCACAAATCTGAGGTTTATGAATGAGTTTTTGAGGTTTATGCTATGTATGCATGGTAGCGTGAAAGTTTCATGAAGCAATTTTGTGAAATTTCGGTTGAATTGTCCAAAAGGACTAAATTGCAAAAGTTGCAAAATGTGAGATTCTAGAAGCTATTTGTGTGAAATAGCTTTAGAATATTAATTAGAGGTCCTTAAATATCAATTTTCCCAATTTCTAATTTTTGGACAAATTTGGGCATGGATGAGTTAAAATAGAAAGTTTATCAAAAAGGGCATTTTGGTCATTTAACAATTAAGTGATTAAAATAGGAGAAAAGATGACAAAATTCATTCATCTTCTTCTCCAAGGTCACAAATTTTCAAAAGCCATTGTTAGGGTTCTTCAAATTTTTCAAGCTTGCTAGTAAGTGCATCTAGCCTCGTTTTTTATATTCTTTGTATTTTTGAAGTCCTTGTAGCATGAGTAAGCTATTTTTAGCTATTTGATGAGCTATGATGGATGTTCAAAATGTGGCCATGTATGACATGCATGTATTTTGATGTTTTATGGAAGATTATGAAAGCTTGATGTAGTAGAAACATCTTTTGCTAAATGAGTTTCCATAGAAAATACATGTAGGGACTAGTTTGTAAAAATCTTGAGTTTGGTCATACATGTGTGTTGTGATGAGAATTGATGATTGCTTTAGTTGAGTAAGTGGTTCGGCTAAGCATGAAAGGCTAGAAAGTTGAATAAAAATCACTTTACGAGCCTTGGGGGCAATTATGTAATTATGAGAAAGATTAAGGGCAAAAGAGTAATTTTTGCCAAAGTATGAGATGTGGGTCAATTTAGTCAATGTGTGTATTGAATAAGCTGGTTTATTCATTATAGATCAAGAAAGACGAAGCTCGGATCGAAACCGAGGCAAGAGCAAAGTGGTGGACTAAATTGCACGTTTTTATACTTTTGAGTATCGAGGTAAGTCTATGCATAAACAATGCATTCATACTTACAATTTGTTAATGCTAGATAGTGTATAGCATGGTTGAGAATGATTGAGAACCTATGTGGTTCAAGTGAAATGGATGGATGAATGATTAAGTAAGTAGATTTGTGAATGTGTTGTGATAATGCTAAATGGTGGGCTAAGTGCAATACCATCCTAATGCATATTGACGATGAGCTGGCTATGTGCGATGCTATCGTTAGGTATATTATCTAGTGGGCTATGTGCGAAACCACTATGAATTCCTTGTTGGTAGGCTAAGTGCGATACTACCTTATTAATTGATTGTGGTGGGCTAAGTGCGAAACCACCGAGACATTAGCTGTGTGGATTAGCTGTGCGGATTAGCTGTGCGGATTAGCTGTGTGGATTAGCTGTGTGGATTAGCTGTGTGGATGTATTATTGAGAAATAATGATGTGTTGTATATTGTGTAAATGTGATATTGAATGCAGGGGTGCATGTCAATTGTTATGAGTAAGTGACTCATGATGTATTGGAATAAATGTGGTAAGGGATAGAAAGAGTAAGCATAGTTGTACATTATATGTTAGTATAATGCTAATTGTTATTTAGCTTATACTATGTTGCTTAATTGTTTATGTGTAAACTTACTAAGCTCAAAGCTTACTCTCTTTCTTTTCCCTTGTCTTATAGAGTAAAGTGCTGAATCGAGAGACGAGGATCAATTGGAAGATCGCCCACACTATCAGCACACTCAGGTACATTAGACTCAATGTTTTGTATATGGCATGTATAGGGGCTAGACAAGTTAGTGAATTTTGTTGTATATGGCTATGATGAGTTAGCCTTTGAATGGGTAATCTATTTTGTATTATGCCATAGTTGTTGGCTACTTTATTATATGAGAAGATGTAGTTATCTATGTGAGATTGTAAGATTTTGAGTTGATTATGGATGTGTTGTATGAGCGCATGATTGTGTATGCTAGATGGGTGAAAAGAACTTGGAAAATAGCTTTGTTCTCGTCCATGTGGGTAGACACACGGGCGTGTGTCTAGGCCATGTGTGACACACGGTCAGTCCATGGGCGTGTGACTTGGCCGTGTGTCCCCTGCATGTTAGTATTTGAAGTCAGAATAGACCACGGACTAGTTACACGGGCGTGTGCCTAGGGCGTGTGGGATTAATCAGTGTTGGCCATGGGCTAGCCACACGGGCGTGTGTCTAGACTCTAGGCCGTTTTAAGGTGGTTAGTGTGCACCACGGGCGGAGAGCATGGGCGTGTTCCCTAGCCGTGGGGCATTGGAAGAATGCTTGAGTTTTCATGCACGGGTAGTGACCATGGGCGTGTGTGAAATCAACGGTCGTGCCAAATCTTACACGGGCGTGTGAGCCCTGTATAGATGGAAAAATTTTAAGATCGTAAGAGTTTTCGATATGGTCTTGAGAGCCCTCGTGTGGTTTAGAGAGGCCTCGTAAGTCGGGTTTGAGGTTGTTGTGATGGCCAAAAAAAGTGGTCACGTGGTGCGTAAGTGGCGATCTTGAGGGTTTTATTACGGTAACGCCTCGTGCCCGGTTCTGGCATTGAATACGGGTAAGGGGTGTTAATTTAGTGGTATCAGAGCTATATTTTAGTCAATTCTAGGACTACCGTAGCGGGTGTAAAAGTCTAGCTATACATGCCATAAGTGTACAATGATAGTGTGGTGGCTTCTGATGATTTTAAATCTTGTTTTATATAGAATATGGATTCCGATCCATTGACTGCTAATGAAACAGCTAGTAATGCTCCGGCTCCTGTGCAAGGAACCGTGCCTGTTCAAAGTGGACCCGAGGCTAGGGGTCAAGGGGAAGGGGCTCGGGAAGCCTTTCTCCAGATGATGAGCAATTGGTACTCGGATTATGTTCGAGCGAACCCTAATGCTCAACCTCCTCCACCTCCTCCTCCTATACCTCAGCCAATTCATGTGGATCCTCAAGGTATTGATGTAGTGAGGATATCGAAACCCCCGGTAGATAAGATTAGAAAACACGGGGCTGAAAAGTTTAGAGCTAAGGTTAATGATGACCCTGAGAGGGCAGAGTTCTGGTTAGAGAACTCGATGAGAGTATTCGATGAACTCTCTTGTACTCCTGAAGAGAGCTTGAAGTGTGTCGTATCCTTGCTGAGGGACTCGGCATACCATTGGTGGAAGGCGTTGACGTCAGTGGTCCTGAGAGAGCGGGTGACGTGGGACTTCTTTCTGGAAGAGTTCCGGAAGAAGTATATAAGCCAGAGGTTTACTGATCGGAAAAGGAAGGAATTCTTTGAGTTGAAGCAAGGAAGAATGTCAGTAGGGGATTATGAGTGTGAGTTTGTTAGGCTTAGCAAATATGCTCAAGAATGTGTGTCGTCAGAGACCATGCTGTGTAAGAGGTCCGAAGACGGACTGAATGAGGACATCAAACTCCTAGTGGGTATATTGGAGTTGAAAGAATTTGTGGTGTTGGTCGAAAGGGAAAGTAAGGTCGAAGAGTTGAGTACAGAAAAAAGAAGGGCTATGAGTGAAGCCCGAGATGTTAGAAAGATGCCGATGGACAAGTCGTATCAAGCCCACTCAAAAAGGTCCAAGGAAGTGAGTCCTAGGACGACAGCACCAGTGGGTTATTCGCATTGAGACTTGGGCAATACTCGTTCGGGTTCGAGAGTCCAACCTACCTCGATGGAAAGTGTGGGCAATTCGAAGAGCAAACCAGAGTGTCCAAGCTGTGGTGGATATCACACCGGAGAGTGTTGGGGTAACAGTCGGAACTGTTATAAGTGTCGTTCCCCCGACCATTTTATCCGAAATTGCCCTGAGAGGAATGATAAGAAAGAGAAGCAAGAGATGAGATCCAATGATGTGTCTGCAAGGGGTAGACCACCAAGGAACCCGAGATGCGGGAATAGTGGTAGAGGTGCATCTAAAGACTCTATCGTGAGACTGGAGGGTCGGGCACCTGCGAGGACGTATGCCATTCGCGCTCGCGAAAAGGCATCCTCCCCTGATGTAATAACGGGTACTTTTTCTCTCTTTAACACCCTTGTTATTGCTTTAATAGATCCAGGGTCTACTCATTCTTATATTTGCATGAGATTGGCATCTAGTTTGAGTATGACTGTTGAGTCTACGGACTTTGTGGTTAAGGTGTCAAACCCGTTAGGTAAGCATGTGTTAGTGGACAAGGTGTGTAAGAATTTTCCTTTGATGATTGAGAGTCATTGCTTTCCGGCAAACCTATTGTTGTTGCCGTTTGATGAGTTTGATTTAATCCTAGGCATGGATTGGTTGACTACCCATAGTGTCTTAGTGAACTGTGGTAATAAGTTTATTGATTTGAAAGGTGAGAGTGGAGATGTGGTTCGGGTTGAATCAAGTGGATCAGATAGTCTACCAGTGATGATTTCTTCCTTAGTGGCTGATAAATGCTTGAGAAAAGGGTGTGAGTCCTATCTTGCTTTTGTGTTGAATACTCGAGAGGTTGGAGTAGAGTTCGAAACAGTGCCAGTGGTTTGTGAGTATCCGGATGTATTCCTGGAAGAGTTACTGGGATTACCTCCAGTGAGAGAGGTTGAGTTTGGGATTGAGTTAGTTTCGGGAACAGCACCTATCTCGATTGCTCCGTATAGGATGGCACCTTTAGAGTTGAAAGAACTGAAGGTCCAGTTGCAAGAGTTGACAGATAAAGGTTTTGCAAGACCGAGCTACTCACCGTGGGGTGCTCCGGTATTATTTGTGAAGAAGAAAGATGGGTCTATGAGGTTGTGTATAGACTATAGACAGCTTAACAAAGTGACGGTTAAGAATAAGTATCCTTTACCAAGGATTGATGATCTTTTGATCAACCAAGGGAGCTCTGATGTTCTCCAAGATAGACACGAGGTCTGGCTATTATCAGTTGAGAGTGAAAGAGCAGGATGTGTTGAAAACTCCATTTCAAACAAGGTATGGCCATTTTGAGTTTTTGGTTATGCCGTTTGGTTTGACGAATGAACCGGCAATTTTTATGGATCTGATGAACCGTGTTTTCAAACCATATGTGGACAAGTTTGTAGTTGTCTTCATTGACGACATATTGATCTATTCTCGGGATGAGAACGATCATGAAGAACATTTGAGAATTGTCTTGCAAACTTTAAGAGATAAGCTGTTGTACGCTAAGTTTAGCAAGAGTGAGTTTTGGCTCCGTGAGGTCGGATTCCTAGGACACATTGTGTCAGGTGATGGTGTTAGAGTTGACCCGAGTAAGATATCGGCTGTTGTGGATTGGAAACTGCCGAGGAACGTGTTGAAAATCAGAAGTTTCTTGGGATTAGCAGGATATTACGGATGTTTCGTAAAAGGGTTCTCTATGATTGCTACCCCGATGACGAAACTATTACACAAAGATGTCAAGTTTGAATGGACTGAGACATGTCAACAGAGTTTCGAGAGACTGAAGACATTATTGACTGAGGCGCCAATTTTGGTTCAACCAGAATCGAGAAAAGAGTTCGTGGTTACAGTGACGCATCATTTAATGGTCTCGGTTGCATGTTGATGCAAGAGGGTAAGGTAGTCGCTTATGCCTCGAGACAGTTGAAACCGCACGAGAAGAATTATCCGACTCATGATTTAGAGTTGGTTGCGATTGTTTTCGTGTTAAAGATTTGGCGACATTACTTATATGGTGAGAAGTATCGAATCTTTACGGATCACAAGAGTTTGAGATATTTG
The DNA here is from genome assembly GCA_025698515.1 of Gossypium sturtianum. Lineage (NCBI taxonomy): Eukaryota > Viridiplantae > Streptophyta > Magnoliopsida > Malvales > Malvaceae > Gossypium > Gossypium sturtianum. The sequence goes on along the minus strand of CM046943.1, from coordinate 73,126,719 downwards.
ATGGATCAGAAGGATCTGAATTTGCGATAGAGACGGTGGCTTGAGTTGTTGAAAGACTATGAGTTAGTCATTGATTACCACCCGGGAAAAGCGAATGTGGTTGCGGATGCCCTGAGTAGGAAATCCTTGTATGCTCTAAGAGTTATGAGGGTGAGTTTAGCATTGTCTGATGATGGTGCTATTCTGGTAGAGTTGCGAGTTAAGCCACTATTTGTTCAACAGATATGCGAGGCTCAGAGAAATGACAGTGAGATGCTAGCTAAGAGAGCTAAGTGTGGATCAGAAAGTGATTTCGATATTCGAGTAGGCTCGAATGGTTGTTTGTTGTACCGTGACAGAATTTGTGTACCTAGAGATGAGGAGCTAATCCAAAAGGTTTTGCATGAGGCCCACAGTGGATGTTTGTCAGTACATCCGGGCAGTACGAAAATGTATAATGACTTGAAGAAGTCTTATTGGTGGTCGGGTATGAAAAGAGATATTTCAGAGTTCGTAACAAAGTGTTTGATTTGTCAAAAAGTGAAAGTTGAGCATCAAGTGTCTTCGGGATTGCTTCAGCCAGTGATGGTACCTGAATGGAAGTGGGATCGAGTTACCATGGATTTTATGACGGGGTTGTCGATGACTCCGAAAAAGAGAGATGCTGTGTGGGTGGTTGTGGATAGACTAACGAAGTCGGCTCACTTTATTCCAGTACGTGTTGATTATTCACTGGATAAGTTAGCTGAGTTGTATGTTGCAGAGATAGTGAGGTTACATTGTGTACCTGTGTCTATAATATCGGATAGGGATCCGAGGTTCACTTCGAGGTTTTGGAAGAGGTTGCAAGAGGCTTTGGGAACAAAGTTGAATTTCAGTACTGCGTTTCATCTACAAACCGATGGTCAGTCTAAAAGAGTGATTCAAGTTCTCGAAGATATGCTTTGGTGCTGTGTGTTAGAATTCGAGGGTAGTTGGGAGAGATATCTACCTTTAGTTGAATTTGCTTACAACAACAGTTATCAGTCGAGTATACAGATGGCACTGTATGAGGCCTTGTATGGTCGTAAGTGCCGAACTCTTTTGTATTGGACCGAGCTTAGTGAGAAGTGGATCCATGGGGTCGATCTAGTAAAAGAGACCGAGGAGAGAGTGAAAATAATCCATAATAGTCTGAAAGTTGCTTCGGACCGATAGAAGTCGTACGCGGATCTGAAAAGAAAAGAAATTGAGTTTGAAGTGGGCGACAAAGTGTTTTTGAAAGTGTCCACATGGAAGAAGATTATGAGATTTGGACGAAAAGGAAAATTGAGTCCAAGATTCATAGGGCTGTATGAGATTACAGATAGAGTTGGACCAGTAGCATACCGGTTAGCTTTGCCAGTAGAGTTGGAAAAGATTCATAATGTGTTCCATGTGTTGATGTTGCGACGGTGTCGCTCCGATCCTTCACATGTGATTCCTCCAACGAAAATTGAGATAAGACCCGATATGTCTTATGATGAGGAGCCGATTAAGATCTTGGCCCGAGAAGTGAAATAGTTTAGAAATAAGAGCATAGCACTAGTGAAAGTGTTATGGCAGAAACACGATGTGGAAGAGGCTACGTGGGAAACAGAAGAAGCTATGAGAGAGCAGCATCCAAACCTCTTTACTGGTAAGATTTTCGGGGGCGAAAATCTCTAAAGGGGGGAGAGTTGTAACATCCCAATTTAGGGCCTAGTCGGAATAGTGGTGCGAGACCACAAATCCGAGGTTTATGAATGAGTTTTTGAGGTTTATGCTATGTATGCATGCTAGTGTGAAAGTTTCATGAAGCAATTTTGTAAAATTTCGGTTGAATTGTCCAAAAGGACTAAATTGCAAAAGTTGCAAAATGTGAGATTCTAGAAGCTATTTGTGTGAAATAGCTTTAGAATATTAATTAGAGGTCCTTAAATAGCAATTTTCCCAATTTCTAATTTTTGGACAAATTTGGGCATGGATGAGTTAAAATAGAAAGTTTATCAAAAAGGGCATTTTGGTCATTTAATAATTAAGTGATTAAAATAGGAGAAAAGATGACAAAACTCATTCATCTTCTTCTCCAAGGCTGCCGAAATTTTCAAAAGCCATTGTTAGGGTTCTTCAAATTTTTCAAGCTTGCTAGTAAGTGCTTCTAGCCTCGTTTTTTATATTCTTTGTATTTTTGAAGTCCTTGTAGCATGAGTAAGCTATTTTTAGCTATTTGATGAGCTACGATGGATGTTCAAAAATGTGGCCATGTATGACATGCATGTATTTTGATGTTTTATGGAAGATTATGAAAGCTTGATGTAGTAGAAACATCTTTTGCTAAATGAGTTTCCATAGAAAATGCATGTAGGGACTAGTTTGTAAAAATCTTAAGTTTTGTCATACGTGTGTGTTGTGATGAGAATTGATGATTGCTTTAGTTGAGTAAGTGGTTCGGCTAAGCATGAAAGTCTAGAAAGTTGAATAAAAATCACTTTACGAGCCTTGGGCGCAGTTATGTAATTATGAGAAAGATTAGGGGCAAAAGAGTAATTTTTCCAAAGTATGAGATGTGGGTCAATTTGGTCAATGTGTGTATTGAATAAGCTGATAGATTAAGAAAGACAAAGCCCGGATCGAAATCGAGGCAAGAGCAAAGTGGTGGACTAAATTGCACGTTTCTATACTTTTGAGTATCGAGGTAAGTCTATGCATAAACAATGCATTCATACTTACAATTTGTTAATGCTAGATAGTGTATAGCATGGTTGAGAATGATTGAGAACCTATGTTGTTCAAGTAAAATGGATGGATGAATGATTAAGTAAGTAGATTTGTGAATGTGTTGTGATAATGCTAAATGGTGGGCTAAGTGCGATACCATCCTAAAGCATATTGACGATGAGCTGGCTATGTGCGATGCTATCGTTAGGTATATTATCTAGTGGGCTATGTGCGAAACCACTATGAATACCTTGTTGGTAGGCTAAGTGCGATACTACCTTATCAATTGATTGTGGTGGGCTAAGTGCGAAACCACCGAGACATTAGCTGTGTGGATTAGCTGTGTAGATTAGCTGTGTGAATTAGCTGTGTGGATTAGCTGTGTGGATGTATTATCGAGAAATAATGATGTGTTGTATATTGTGTAAATGTGATAATGAATGCAGGGGTGCATGTCAACGGTTATGAGTAAGTGACTCATGATGTGTTGGAATAAATGTGGTAAGGGATAGAAAGAGTAAGCATAGTTGTACATTATATGTTAGTATAATGCTAATTGTTGTTTAGCTTATATTATGTTGCTTAATTGTTTATGTGTAAACTTACTAAGCTCAAAGCTTACTCTCTTTCTTTTCCCTTGTCTTATAAAGTAAAGTCTTTGAATCGAGAGACGAGGATCAATTGGAAGATCGCCCACACTATCAAGACACTGGTACATTAGACTCAATGTTTTGTATATGGCATGTATAGGGGCTAGACAAGTTAGTGAATTTTGTTGTATATGGCTATGATGAGTTAGCCTTTGAATGGGTAATCTATTTTGTATCATGCCATAGTTGTTGGCTACTTTATTATATGAGAAGATGTAGTTATCTATGTGAGATTGTAAGATTTTGAGTTGATTATGGATGTGTTGTATGAGTGCATGATTGTGTATGCTAGATGGGTGAAAAGAACTTGGCAAATAGCTTTGTTCTCGTCCATGTTGGTAGACACACGAGCGTGTGTCTAGGCCATGTGTGACACACGGTCAGTCCATGGGCGTGTGACTTGGCCGTGTGTCCCCTGCATGTTAGTATTTGAAGTCAGAATAGACCACGGACTAGTCACACGGGCGTGTGCCTAGGGCGTGTGGGATTAATCAGTGTTGGCCACGGGTGTAACACCCCAAACTCGGCCCAAACGCTACGACCAGATTTGGTATGCTACGGGGTTTATTGTTAAAAACTTTACTTAAATTGATTTTAGAAAATCTCAGTTTCTTTACTTAGGCATTTGGTAAAAATAAGATATTTGTTGGAAACCTTTGTTTTTACGTTGAACATGTTTGGAAAACCCATTTTATTACTTTTTGAGACTTAAGTCCTTGAACATAAATTTTAAACTGTAAACATCAGCAAATAAAATAAAGAAAACGATAACCTAAGCCCTGGGCCTTATTACATAATTAATCCCAAAAATTATAACTTAAATAAAAAAAACCAAAATAGTCTATGAAATTAAATAACTTGATGGCCCCTCGAGTCCGTCTCGGCTCCCATGTCCACGATCTACTGCTCATCTGAAAGAGTAGGAAAAATAAAAGGGTGAGTCACCAAGACTCAGTGTATAAATCCCGAAACACACAACGACCTGAGGCCCACAAACACATTATGAGCCCTGGCCCATACATAAAGGCAACATTCATATTTACATGATAAATAATAAATGATGAATAGCCCAACCCAACCTAGAATTCCATCCTCTACACACCAACCCGTACCAACCATTACACCTCGGGGATTTCTACAATCAACCCTCCATCCGCTACACACCATAACGACAGCCGTACTGCCTATTCCTATTAATCAGGAATCATTAAACGTGGCATAGCCACCGATCACTATGTGACCTAACATTTGAATTTGTGGTTTAACCACAGATCACCATGTGACCTATTATGCACTTCCCCTTCATTATCATAATCCCACCCCATGCATACACACATGAAAAATTGAAAACATCATACCATCTTTAAGAGAACAGGCTTTCATATAAACATTTATCGATACACATGGAGATTTCTATGATTACGTACATGGCATCCATTGCCTACCCTTTTTGGGTAACACGACTGTTCGTACAGCCTACTTTTCCAACTTTTAGCCCATAACACATGTATATAAACAGGTTAAGTAGTGTGATAGAGATCTACACACCTAATTACCGATAAAACGATACTTCCTATGTCGACGCTATCCGTAGTCCATACACAACCGCTATCCGCCTAAAGTGTTGTTCGAAGCCGGTCCACAACCCGGTGGCCAATCTCGAATCACGACACCGCACATTTCTTAAACTTAGGGATTGCGCTTACATGCACTCCAATCCTCCCTTTTCCCGATCCATATTCGATTCCATCAAAAGTCCTTGTCGAACTACTATAACGAAATAGGGTTGTTAAACCATAACATATGGTTAAGATCTCAAATGTGATAGCAAATCTAATGTAAATCTAAAGAGAACCCCTTACCTTAAAATCCCGAAATTAGAGACTAGCGATTTTGACTTTTAGATCTAGACGATCAAGGTTTCCTTCAAATCTGGAATCGCCAAAACGCAAAAAAGAGAGAAAGTATTAGCCTCATTCGACAAACCTTAGCAAACCAAGTGGCCATTCGGCCTTGACTCTAAAAACCGAAAGAGATCTTAAGAAATAACAAGAGTCGACACCTACCTTAATAGAGGAGATTCGGCTACTCTTAGAGATTTTTCGGCTTTTTAATAAAGTCGAAGTGAAGATGATTCAAAGAAGTCTATGATGATTCGGCTTTTAATAAAGAAATCGGCAGGAAGAGGAAAAGAGAATTTTGGCAGACTAGGGGTGGTTTCGGCCTTAGTAAGGATCAAAAGAATATAGAGGAAGGATTATGAGGTTTCGGCTTTTAGAAGAAAGAAGAGAAAAGAACAATGGAGTTTTCAGCTTTTACTCAGAGAAGAAGAGAAAGAAAAGATAGAAACCCTAAATGCCAAAAATAAAGAAAAGAACCCTCCCCCGACTATTTAAATTTTCGGCACTCCTACTAACCAAAAGCCGGAATTGCCCTCTTTTGACAACTAAAACCAGTTAATTAGTAAGGGAAATTTCGGCACCCCTTAGCCATATCGTAAATCGATTTCTCCTCCCCTCGAGTTTGAAATTCGCCACCATCGTGACCAACAGATCGATCCTAAATTTCCTCCCTTACCTTCCATGTTATCAACTATAATATCAGCATTATCCCCTTCACCTAAATCCTCCTATTTTTAAGCCTTGTTGCCGTCCAACTCCACTTAATTAATTGCCAAAAATTAGCTAACTTAAATTAAAAGAGTTGGGCTCCAAGAAACTTGAATTTGGGCCCCTTGCTTTCTAAGTGGCGCTACTGACCACTGGGCCACAAGCCCATTTGTGTTTTAAAACATAGCTAATATCTGTTATGCCCTAACTTATCAAGCTTTCCACTAAAGTGTTCAAGCAAGAATTTTAACTACAGCCTCGCCCCAAACTTGAGCCCAATTTGGGCCCCTAATACTTAAATTAACACATTAAACATATCCACCCATTAAACGCATAGGCCCAAAAATTCAGGATGTTACAACGGGCTAACCACACGGGTGTGTGTCTGGACTCTAGGCCGTGTTAAGGTGGTCAGTGTGCACCACGGGCGGAGAGCACGGGCGTGTTCCCTAGCCGTGGGGCATTGGCAGAATGCTTGAGTTTTCATGCACGGGTAGTGACCATGGGCGTGTGTGACATCCACGGCCGTGCCAAATCTTACACGGGCGTGTGAGCCCTGTATAGATGGAAAAATTTTAAGATCGTAAGAGTTTTCGATATGGTCTCGAGAGCCCTCGTGTGGTTGAGAGAGGCCTCGTAAGTCGGGTCTGAGGTTGTTGTGATGGCCAAAGAGAGTGGTCACGTGGTGCCTAAGTGGCGATCTTGAGGGTTTTATTACGGTAACACCTCGTGCCCGGTTCCGGCGTTGAATACGAGTAAGGGGTGTTACACTCATGGCCTTATATAGAGTTTCATGTATTGTAATCAATCATTTCAATTTACACATTATCGAAGGCTACACCATGAACATATATACAGACATATCATGTCATGGGTCTTAACCATATGGTCTACACACATTTATGTATCATGTTCTGCCTTTCAAGTCTCATTTTACTAGAGGCTACACCATGAATGGTTCCAAATCATTCCAAGCTACCATGGGCCTTTACCTCATAGTCTTACACTCATTTTCAATCTATGATTTGCCAGTCTGGTTAGCATTATAGCTGCCCTACTAAAGGCTTTACAATGAGACATTTCTCATTACTTATTTACCTAGATGTGATCGTATTCCTGACTGACATTCTTTTCATATCATAATTGTACCTACATTCTTACCAATCAATATTCTTCTCAACAGAACCTTACACTTATCATCATACACTTACTTCATCTTTACTATGATACCGATTACAAAAGATATCATCATACTTCATTTATAAATACTTCTACTTGCAAAGGTTACACAAGAGAGTTAAGGTAGAGGCTCACCTGATTCTCACCTACTATAGTTCTAAGCTCCAGACCCAGACACCCCTCTTGAACCAGCAATAAACACTGCTTAGAAACAAAATTTCACTATTACAACTCTTATGCATATAATTTACTCATCATTTCAATCGCTGACAGCCTTATTCAAAACCTTACACCACATCTTACTATTCAAATAACACATATAGACTTGCTCATTCAGAACTTAACATACAGAGCTGAAATACTTACCTTGAGATGAAATAACCACTAATTTAACTCAGAATCTTAGCTTACAGTTAATTGAGGAATAGATATCAAAAGAATCAGAAACCAACATTTTAGGAAGAAGAAGAAGAACTTCTTTCAGAACCCAACTCACACATATATATATGACCCAACCTACTTAGTAGAACATAACAAGTGTCACTTATTTCAGAATTTGCCTTCTTAATGGTCTATAGTTCTGAGGGAAACATAAAAAAGTTCCTTGCATTCACAACTATCAGATTAGGTTGTATAGTTGATTTCTAACCAAATTACTTTATATCTAATTAGCATAGGATTCCAGACAAACCAGGCGTACTATACCTTTGGCGAATACTCATTCCATACTTACCCTTTATCACTTAATATGAACTTATCCTTAATATAGCAGGATATCATGAAATCAAATTCTTACATTCTTATGTGACAGATACTGAACGCTTACACATATACACCAACATAATCAATTGGTCGAATAACACTTCACCGACAGACTGTTTACTACTATACGCTAAAACTTTAGACCGGCCAGACTTGAGGTGTTACATCTCCTCCCCTTATCAAAATTTCATCCATGAAATTTCTGAGAATTTCAATGTATAATTGATAACTAACTGATCACATTAGGTGCGTACTATAAGTTGGGTGAATTGCACTTTTACTCGAAACAACTTCTTTTCAATCGGCAAATTCAAAATTTGACGGTTACGCGCGTGAATTTAAATATTACATATTTACACTTTTTGACAGATGTCAAAATTATATTAGAGAACCTGAACAGTTTCCTCGAAATAAACTTCTTGCAGAAGTTTGTTTCTATAAAACTGATACACAAATACTCCTTCAAACACTTTTGTGAAATCAATTAAAACCCTAACCTTTCCTTTGCTTAATCTTTCTACACTTTTCATCTTCAGTCTCAAATTTTCCAAAGGTAACATTTTTCTTTCTTTCATTTCCTTTCTTTTCTCTTTTACATGTACAAACATTGTCAGAACAACTAACCGAGGGAGGGGCAGAGGCCAAAATAACGAGAACACAATCCCTATAAGTCCTTTCATCTATGTACCTTACGGTCTCGAATACACTCCATCGTGTGTGATTACTCCATCATATGAGTGCAATACAACTTAAGATAAGGTTCATATATATTTTGGAACTCGATGTCTTCTTCACCTGAATTTTGCCTACGAGTTTAGACTGCCACCAAGGTCTCGCTTGAATGACAACTCCATATGTTTCATTCTTCCTTTAATTTTTTTGGAGGTTGGCTTCCACCTACCATTACATCCATTCTTTTATTCTATACTAACAAAGTATGGCATTGCACCTGGACAATTGTCAGCATTGTCCTAGTAGACCTTGGTTGCATTTTTCATTGATTGATGCATGCATAATGAACCATTCCTTTTGGGTGTTTTCCAAAAATTCTATCAGTTGAAGATTACAAGACAAGGGCTAGTGTTGGAATTGCCCATTTCAGTATTCGACAAGGTTGTGAGCCAATCATACAAAATAATATTTCAAACTTGCACTTAAAGAAAGACAAATTCATTTGAATGATCTGTAGGCCTGAAAGTGGGTTTGGTTTTCCCACACGCTGGTCACTTTCATGGGAATTTATTTGTGCTCACAGTCAGCCAGTTGATTCAGAAGTGGTGTTAAAACAGTCTAAGAGCCTATAGAGGGGGCTTACACTTGAACTGGGAGAGGTTGTGACTGTTAGGAATGTCTTTCAACAGTGTTTATAGAATCAAAGTCCAAATGGTCATAGAGTAAATTATCCCATCAATTGGTTAAACAACTTTAATGTCCCATCAGCTTCTAAGGCCTGGCCTTTTAATCCTCCAAGCACTTTAGCATAGGTTTTGACTGGGCGTACTAGGGAATCTCCTTTTTCTATGAAGTTTGTGGGATTCGTTCTTGCAATTAGCTTATCACTCCTCTAAGTATTCTTTCTCCTTACTCTTCACCAAATCGAGCTAATGCTCCTGTTGATGGTGCAAGATCTTCTACAAACTCTCATACCACGCCAGATCAATCACAAGATATGAATATCGCAAATCATTTGAAGGAAGCTCGTGCTAAGGAAAAGTTGATCTTTGCTCCTTCTAAGAAATTAGTAATAAAGAAGTATCGGAAGAGTGTTGGAAAATCGAGTTTAGAAAACTTAATGAAAAATAAATTTAGGGAAAAACTAGAGTTTTAATTTTTTTTCAAAACAAGAACTTGGTTGTGATATATAAAGTAATAAACACTTAATCAAAATTGTACCTTTTCAATCTAGGATGAACACTTCGATCGAGTAGTCTTCTTCGCTATCATCAAAAGTGAGGATATCTAAAGTAATAAATACTTAATCAAAAGTGTGGGCTTGCTTTGAATTAGAAAAATTTTCAAAAAAATTACAGTGGGGTAATTTCAAATTTTCTCTAAATTTTTAGGCCAAGATGTAAGTATGAAAAATATCTCTCAAAATTTTCTGAAATAATTTCTTTAGAGAATTTTCTCATTACAACTTTCTCTTGAATTCAAGTGTATGTAAATAATGACTCAAGGCTCTGTTTATATAGGAAGAGTTTAGAGAGTTCAACTATGATTAAGCTTAATCACTTTAATATTACATTAATATACAATTTATCTTGATAAATATTAGATTAAATTTAATATTAAATCTATTAAAATAATATTATTTTTAGAATAGTTAATCTAAAATCAAATTCTTTGGTAGTCCCAGTAGAATTGTATTTCTTCCATTGCTCAACCACTGAAGACCCACCATCGCCGACCATTTTTTGGCCACCAGAATGTCACCATCTAGTCGTCGGCACTCCGAGTTGGTTCGGTTTCTGTTGGTTAGGTCCGGACCAGTGACGGCCCAACCGGTCTAGTCCAACCATCGATTGGACCGTCGGCCATGTTTCACATATCAGGATCAGTTTGACCAGTTTTTGGGTCTTTGTTTCAGTTTTAGACTCCCAGGCCCAAATTACGATCTCAGGTCAAATTTTCAAGTTCAATTACTTATTGGCCCAATTGCCTGGCTTGAAAATTAATTTCCAAAAATATCTTATTAATTTTATTAATTTAATTTTAGTTTATCCAAATTAATTTTCCCAAAAATCACTTAGATTTTTCAAATTAAATTTTTAAGAAAATTCTTTAATCAAATTCTCTAGTTGAACAATTCTTACGACCGCCCAATTTAATTCCCCATCGAATAAATCGACTCAATTAAATTATTTCCAAAGTCATAGAATTTTCTTCTATTTCAAAAGTAGTCTGATCGAGCTTTTGTTCAGCTAGTAGAGGGACCAATCGGACATATACAATTAGACTCTAGTAATTGCAATTATGTTTAAAAGCATCGTTCCGATAATTTGCAATTACTTAATCATGGAGTTAATCCACAAGAAGTACCATGGTTGAAAATTCCTTATTGTATACTGTTTACGAAAGCAATTCACCTAACTGCTTTGTCCAATGACCTCGTCATGTGTTTGTTACCCTCATATGATATCATTGATTTCTTTGAGTTAGTCATTATAAGATAATGGTAAAATTACATTTTTGATCAATCTACCATGTTCAGATTTGGAATTTAATCCATATATTTTAATTTGATATTATTTGGTCAACTAGTTTTACAATAATATTGGTTAGTCCAAATAATTAGCATCTTTAACCATTGCAGTTAAAATGATAACGTCAATTTCTCTTAAAAACACATTTCTAACACATACACATAGAGATACACATGCATGCATTCGCGCGCACCCACATCCACACACAAATTGAACTTCAGCACGATAAGATGAAACGAGTATTTTTAAGAAAAAATTCATCTCACTATTTTAACAGGAGTAATTAAGAGTGTCAACTATTCTGACTAACTAATGATATTATATAGATGAAACAAATTAAATTATAGATACTAAATCCTAAATTTAAAAATAGTATAGGAACCATAACCATAATTTAACTTAAAACAATCTATGCTTACATAATTATTTTTCATTTGATTTAATAAAAATTTTGATATATTTTTTAAAAAATAAATTATTTTTAAATAATTAAATTGATATGAGTTATTATCCGCCTAAAACTAAGTGGGGAAAGTAAATTAGTACCAATTAGTACTATTTTTGCACAATTGTATACTTAATAAACCAAAAAGAAAAGGAAAAAGAGTGAGTATTTCTTATAGAAATTAAATTTTATATGATATGGTAATTTAATGCATTAACACTATGCACAATGGTTTTCTTTTCCCTAGTTCATTTTATTATAAAGAAAGCAAATGATATGCGTACTATTGTTAGGCAAAAGTGTAAAATGTAATCAATATTTATTTATACCGGTTAGGCAAGGCAACGAAATCAGGATAAAATATGGGCTTAGATATAAATAGTAACAAAATATAGTTCATTGTTAAAATAATTTCAAAATACATATGTATTTGGGGCATAGTACCAGAAAAGGCCCATTTTCTAAATTATTTACGAAAATAGGCCGCTCTAAAAAAATTTATTGGAATGGATCAAAAACACTAAAACGCGCTGACATGGACGTGCTTTCAGGGGAAAACGCAAAAAAAGCATGCTGATGGAGACGTGTTTTTCCCCGTATCAGCAAAAGCGCGTTGACGTGAATGCGCTTTAGTAAAAAGCGCTGATGGGGACGCGTTTTTCCCCGTGTTTTCCCCCAACAGTCACCTCCAACAGCCATTTAAAAATTTGACCGTTGGGCCCAACGGCCAAGAAAAAAAATTATAAACCCCCCACCCATTTTTTTCACACAAAATTTAGTCCAAATTATAATTCTTCCAAATATCTCTCTAAATTTCTCAAAACATCCCTCAAAGCTCTCTAAATTTTTTATTTTTGTCTAAATTAGTATTATTTTTTTATATAATTTCTAAGAAATTTGATCGTATTAGCAATGGCCTGGCAATTAATTTGTCTCGATGATAAACATATCTCTGTCGACCAAATGAAAATGGTAAGGGTTAATTTCATTTTTAAAATTAATTAATATTTTTATTTCATTTTTTTAATTTAATTAATATTTTTTTTATAATTTTTTTATAACACTTGGTAGATCGAGTGTTACAATGTTTTATTCGTAATGTACCTAGTCCTCCACCATCGTTGATTGAAAATTACTTGAGGGAAGCGGGTTTTTGGCACGTGGCCAATATAGGCCGGAGGTGCAAGTTGGACCCGAAAATCATCAACGCGTTTGAGGAGAGGTGGAGACCCAAGACGCACACATTTCATCTTCCATGTGGGGAGTGTACCATCACTTTACAGAACGTGCAGATACAATTGGGGTTATCGATGGATGGGTCATTACTCACCGAGTCCGCTCAATCTGCTAATTTGGAAGCCATATGTTACGATCTTTTGGGTGTGATTTCGGATATTATTTACGGAGGCCGGATCGATATGGGCTGGTTACGAGACACATTCCCGGAGTTGGGGGATGATTCGGCTAAAGTATAAAGAGTATGATATGCTCGGGTGTACATCCTTCAGATCCTCAAAGGTTATCTGATGTCAGACAAGTCACGAAACCTCGTACATTTGAGGTGGCTACTGAAACTCATCGATTTTAAAGCACCTAGCGAACTCAGTTGGGGGTCTGCCGTTTTGTCGACATTATACCAGGAGATGTGTCGGGCGACACAGCCAAATAAAATCAAAATTGGAGGTTGCCTCTCACTGCTACAATCATGGGCTCGGTTTCGCTTTCTATTTTTACGTCCTCGAGTGGACCACCCGTTTACATTCCCACTCTTAACAAGGTAAAATTTATATTAGATTTTACAATTATTAAAAAGATTTAAAATATAATTTTATGCTAAAATTTTATTTCGCCGAGTTACGGTGGAATACCTACCGCTCTTGAAGATATACAGCTTCTATTAGACCAACGGTCGAAAGCACATGTAAGTATTTATTTCATTTTGAACTATATATACATAACATAGTCGATTTCGTATTTAGTATTATGTATTATGCATATAACTAATATTTTTATCACGTTCATATAGTTTCTATGGACAGCATACAAGGATCTGGCAATTCGGGCAGTAACTCCGGATGAATTCCTACAGAATTCGAACATCTGGCACGTTAGGGTCTCATTGGTCAACTACGCTATAGTCGAGATGCACCAAATGGATAGAGTGTTGTGGCAATTCAAATTCTGACAACTAATTCCTATGGCACCTGAGGTGCTCGATGATGAGCACAAAATCGATTTACGGTGACCGAATATACATTGGCCGGTCTTCCACTCAGAATATATCGAAATATGGGAAAATCAATATGATAATATACCTACTAGCGAACCGATTATCATTCCGGAGTTAGTGTGCGATCCAGATTACATGCCATGGTTTAGGATCCATGGTAAGGCAAGACATATTTGCTCTCAGAAGAGGAGAGGCATCGGCAAATCCAATGAGGTTTAAATCCAGGGAACGACGGGGCCCTTTAAATCCAAGGACAATGGCTAGTGAGGCGGGCTCATCAACAGTGCCCAGGCAATCACCGGCCCCAACGAAGCAAGAGACGATGCCCACACCACAGCCCCTTCAAATTATGCCAGGTTCGTATCCTAACCCTTATATGTTTCCTTTTTCCACTCCTATGCAAGGTTAAAATGCATGGCTCGGTGCATCTCATTTCTCGATGACTCTGAGTCAACCAACGATATATAGGCCATCGTCGCAGGAGGGACAACACGAGGCACCGTCAGGGAGCTCAACACATTTCTAATCTCAATCGCCTTATGAGATCCAAACACCTCTATCGTGGGTGATGCAAACACCTCTGCAATCTTAGTTCTATAGATGTGGGTCATCCTCTCAACACCCACAACCAGAAGCTAATCCCAAACAACCACAACCCCAGCCAGAAGCTGAACCAAGAAGGAATCCAACGCATAACCGTCGACCACCCCCATGTGGCATTGATTTCAACCGGCACATGCATTGATATTTTTGTACAAATTATTTTTATATTGTTTCATTTAATAAAATAAAAGTTCTTTTGAATATTTTTGTACAGATTATTTTTATATTTTTTCATTTAATAAAATGGAAGTTCTTTTGAATATGTTTGTACAAATTATTTTTATATTGTTTCATTTAATAAATTAGGAGTTATTTCGATGTGGACATGTTGGCATTGTATGACCCGGATTCCTACATCACCCGCATAACTTTTGTAGGTTCGTTTTTTCCCAAATATTTATATTATCACGTACTCTAGTCGAGCATGGTCAACTTTTTGGTTTGTAACGAATTCTCTATCTGGTAAAAACTTAAACGAAGCAAGCGATACAGACGACCACTTACGTTCATCTGGGACTGGTGGGAATACGTGTCTCCACACGTTGTACATGTATTCTAATTTGTACATTGTAACACCCCAAACCCGGCCTAGACGTTATGGCCGAATCTGGCGTGTCACATTGAAGTGTTTTTTGAAAACCATGTTTTCATTGAAAACCCTTCTTGAAATTTCAAACTTCTTTCCATTTAAAACTTGTACAAAAACTCAGTTTGCATTTGTTTATTTTCAATCGTGGTCTATTAAAAAGTTATTCCCTTTTAAAACATTATTACCTTTAAAACCTTATTTGTTGTGGAAGCTTAATTTAAAACAAAATGATTTATGAAAACGTGATATTTAAAAATTGGGTTACGGAAACGTAGTGTTTGAAAATGTTATTCTTTTGGAAAACCGTGTTCTACGTCTAGCAGATATAAATCACAATCACTAAAATCCCAAATTAAAAATCCAGAAAATTATAGAGGCCTTATTACAACCCGAATCAAAATCAAAGTACTTAAGTAAATGAGCAAAATAGAATAAAACATGTGCAGTT
This sequence comes from Gossypium sturtianum, assembly GCA_025698515.1. Classification (NCBI taxonomy): domain Eukaryota; kingdom Viridiplantae; phylum Streptophyta; class Magnoliopsida; order Malvales; family Malvaceae; genus Gossypium; species Gossypium sturtianum. Next base: position 73,111,304 of record CM046943.1, on the reverse strand, counting down.
GTGTGGCCCTCTCCGAGTCCCTCGCAGCTCCGAACCGTCTAACGCTGGGGATTACCTGAAAGGTTAAAACGGGGTGAGTTTACAAAAACTCAGTGTGTAATCCCCTTATTAAAGAAATAGTCAGTATACAGAAATAGAATCAGTCTGGGCCTGAGCCCTTTAACAGGAACAGTATAGTTCAGTTCAGAGTATATGTGGGCCAAAGCCCAAAACAATATCATTTGGGTCAGAGCCCATAACAGAATCAATTGGGCCTAGCCCATCACAATAACAGTCTCAGTATGAATGATGCATGATGCATGCAAACCCATCCAACCCTGCACTTGCCTCCGTCTAACCCTGCACTACCTGTGGGGAATAAATCACCCACGCCATCCCTACACTTACAGTGTTAGCACCGGTTGCAGCACTAACCGAAATCGCAGCAAAGCTGCTAGTATATATGCAGCTTTAAGCCTTCAATAACGGTCTCATAATTGGCACATAGTCATCGGTAACTGTAATAAGATCGGCACATAACCATCAACTACGATAATATAACCGACACACAGCCATGGGTAAGTATGATCGACACAAAGCCATCAACAATTACGATCGGCACACAGCCATGGATAAGTATGATCGACACAAAGTAATCAGTAATTACGATCAGCACACAGCCATGGATAAATATGATCGACACAAAGTCATAATCAAGACGGCACCGAACCATAATTAGGTTGGCACAGAGCCATAATCAGATTAACTGGCTTAAAGCCATCGGTAGGTCCATAGTCGTCTCATGCGACCCGTGCGACCTTAACAGATTATTACTGGGTCTACAGTCGTCTCGTGCGACCCGTGTGACCCTATCAAAACAGTACTTCCTCCATAACCAATATCCCAACCCCATGTAGTATGTCATGTATGCAGAACGTCTGGCCTACAACTCATCATATCATTCACAGTTAAGTCAATCAAATCATAGTCATACAATCATAGTCAAATCAGTCAAATCATAGCACAAGTCAGTCATTTACCCTCGAAGGGCAAAATAGTCATTTACCTTACAGGGGCATTACGGTCATTTTACCCTATAGGGGTATTACGATCGTTTTACCCTACAGGGGCATTACGGTCATTTCGGTGTAAATGGGCCCAAGGCTCAATATATGGCCCAAGTGGGCCCACACGCTCGTGTGGCCCATTTAGCCCAAATTCAGTCAGGGCTATGCGAACTACATAGCCCAGTCCAGTATTTGCCACTTAACGTGGATTTTATCTATGTGGGGCCTACGAGCCCATTAGGCCTACACGACCCATTTCAGCCAAACGAGGCCCAATATCACGAGAACGCTCTTAGTGGCCTCTACAATCTATCGCCCATGATTTGTGGGCTCGGTTTACCACACGAGCGATCGCATGCTCGCGAGGCCTCAAACGTCAAAGTTTCAGCTTTTCGACTTTTCGGCTTTTACCGACTCACAGAAGTGATAGTGTGATTACACACCTATTCGTGATAACGAGTAAACTAGCCCACGTGCTCTCCAACTATCACCTTGCTTGAACCAACGGGTATTTACAACTAATCGTTGATCAAAAGTGATTACCCACTCTTTGATTAGTATCTACACACAAAACGAATCACCATTAATGCATATATATAACCATGACACAATTGATCCTTAACGAACACGCTTACCGATATTGTGCAACGAAAAACTCGCAAGAATCAGAAGAACAAAGAATGCAGCAGCTTAGGTTCGGCATACTGGACAAATAATGGTGGTAATCGGCACTAACAATAGATCCCCAATCCCTAGTCTATCAACAATCGTCATAGTAGAACGAGGGAGGAAGATAGACAAGAGGGGACGGTCACTAAAGAAAACCTGAAAAGAAAGAGCCACAATCGGCCAAGGGTGAGAGAGGGAGAGAAAAGTAGGTTCGGCTTTGAGAGAAAATAGAAGAATGAAGGGGGAGAGAAGAGAAGTGCATTCAGCACTGTTAGGAGAGTAAAGAAAATAGAAAAAAACAGGTAGAGAAAGAGAAGTGAGACCACATAAGAATATTACCTAATTGGCAATTTAAGAAATGGAGAAAAAAGTGGCACTTTTGGTCACCACAGTTGATAAAACGCAAAACCCGAAAGAAATCCCGAATGGAAAAAATCACAAGGGAAATTCGGCCCTCCTTTCAAGCTCCACAAAATCGAAACAAAGAATATGCCTACAGCCGAAATTGCTCCCTATTTCCCCTAGCCGAATTCTAATAGAGCCTTAGAGTCCCAATCGGCCACAACACCCTACCAACCTCACATTTCGAAATTCCTTGATTTTCTCCCCAATCTCCTCCTTGACTTGCTCCAAAAATCCCTCTATGACCAGTTCAAACTCCTCTCAATAGTGTTTCAGTCCAACTCTTCTACCTACACAGCTCAAACAGCAAAATAAACACTCCACTGCCCAACCCAGGACTTAAACCTCAGACCTCTCAGCTGTGTCACACACCACTTGCCACTAAGCCACAAGCTCCTCTTTGTGTCATAAAACAAGCATTATTACTAATAAGGCCTAAGTGCGATGTCGATTCATTTAAGAGTAAAAACTAAAAATTTTGCAAGGGCCAAGACTTGAACCCAGGCTTCTCAAACACTCCCATACACACCCAAATCACTTAACCATTGAAGCAAACAAACAACTTATGTCATTTTCTTGCACACATAAATATTTATATGCATTCTCCTAGCTGATCCCATGCTCAAGGCCCAATCCTTCTAGGCCCAAATTCGGGGCGTTACATACACTTCATCGACATAGCTCATGGGATCTAAAGAGAGATTCTGACAAGCTATAATTACATGAGTGCTTGGATAACAAAGTGCGTCAAACCTCCCACAGTCGCAGGTCTTATTTCTCAGGTGTACACAATATTGTTCACCGGGAATACCTTGGTTCGGTCTATCAAACTCCGTCACACGAAACCATAGGTTGTCGTGATTGTGACAAACTGTGTGCAAGGAGTTGACTCGCGCCTTAGCCTTATTAATTTCTTGCACTACCTTCCAGCACCATACATGGCCTTCCTGTATTTGGCCTTTATAACTCGCTACTTGCTTTGGAAATAGTGCTGCCAAACGAAAGTATATCTCCCGCACAACCAAGGTTATCGACAAATGACGCATTCATTTTAAAACAGACTTGATGCATTCAGCTAGGTTTGAGGTCATCTGACCATATCGTAGGCAGGCGTCGTATGATTGTGTCCACTGATCGAAAGGTATGTTACAGAGGTAGTTTTCACCTTGATCATTAATTGACCGCAAAATTGCCAACATCTCATAAAAACAGTCTTTATTGATCTTGTATCCTGTTAATATAAGTGGATAGAAATAATTACATACCACTCTTCCATTCAGAACAAATTGAATATTACAAACCAAATAATATTGGTGGCGATTAAATACCCATGTTGGTCACCTGTCGTCATTCAGTGGTAGACCGATATTGCCCGTAGTAGTTGGACGCAGCATGCCTTAGACAATATCGATGGTGTGTACAATCTCAGAGGCTTTCCTGTCGTTCAATTGTGGCTAGTATTCCAGCACCCCGATCCGATATAACATAGATAACAGGTTGGGGGCAGACATGCCTCAACCTACCTAGAAAGAAAGAAATCACAGTCGTCACCTGACTCGCCCAGTGTTATTGCAAACGCAATTGAAAGGATCCTCCCATCACCATCCTGTGCCACAGCTAGCAATAGTCGATGGGTATATCTACCATACATAAAGGTATCGTCAATTTGTACCAATGGCTTGCAGTACTGAAATGCATCCCAGCTTTGCTTAAAGCTCTAAAACAGACACTTGAACGCTTAGCATCCATGGAGCAAGCAGTCGTTGTAGTACATAGAAACCGTTTTAAGGTCTGTTACGCAACCTGGGACGTACCTCTCCAGCACCTGACATCACTGCCATACCTCATTGTATGAAGTGTCCCACCCACTATGCATCTTCTCCAACGCTTTCTTCTTAGCTATCCAGGCCTTGCGGTAAGAAGGTGTGTAATTGAATTGGCTACGAATATTGACCATTAAGACCGACACAGTAGTCCTGGGATCCGCTTTCACCATCGGTAGTATTAAGCCCGCTATCATCTCTGAATCTAGCTTGAGATGATCTTGTGAAACACCTGTCAACCCATGAGTGCGTTAAATAATGAAACATTAAATAATAACAAAAACCCTAAACACCCATTGCTATTGTACTAGAGGCAATACACGTATACGGACCGGTGAACTTCTTTATCTCTCAGAACCCTATCTTCTTCTTAACCGAAGTCATGATTTTCCATGAACATGTATCGTCTCGCACTGCACACTTGGCCTCGAACTTCTCGGATTTAGATTTAACCATGTGGTAGTTAACCCCGTTTATGGTGCTATATTGCTTTAATACACCGAGAAAACCATCCTTACTGGAAAACTTCTTACCAATTTCCAATTCACCCGAATCTAACGATGAACTTGTGTGGCCACACCTCCTGTGGGGTAGATATGGAAACTCCAACGCATCATCTGCCGATAGATCAACATTATGCATGTGGGCTAGAGGTGAGTACGCCGTGAATCATGGATTTTCTTCTTCTTCATTTGAACCCCCTTCACCATCTTCAAGTTCGGTTAGAACAGGCTCCGATTCAGAAAATAATACAACTTCTGTACCATCAGCATCGGGCTATCAGGGTGGATCCACATCAGAGTCATCATCCGACCCACCAACATCTACAATGTAGGAGGTCCCCTTGCTGGTGGATGTCGTAAGGAGTACATCATCCCTTCTCATGTACATTTCATAACGTCCCCAATTAGATGTGGATTGCCAACCACTTAAAGTTGATGCCATTCCCCAATAAGTATTTCCAACATTGAACATCGACCCACCGAGGTACATGTCTCATCCATTAATGGAGTGTCGTGCAAGGGTCATGAATTCTGTCTTGCCACCAAAAACAGACGGTTCCATGTTCTGCCTCCCACTAACAGAGTATCAAGCAGGGGTTGTGTATTCGTCTCAAAAAATAGTAGATGTTGAAGTAGCAAGTGCTTTATTTGGCGTTAAAAATTCCACATATAAATAAAGATAGGGTGATCCACTAGCGAGGTGCGCCTGCACCATCGATTCCAAGCCACGAACACCTTTGATATCAAATGAGTCATATGTCATGGGATCAGCTGAAGCACAAAGTCGATACTTAATAGACGAAACTCTCATTGGCGTTGTTCCAAAGATTTTGCGCCTAATTCTTTTACAAAGTTCTGTCAATTCTATGTTCTAGTTAAAAATCAGTCGCGTTGTGTTCTCCGATAAAAAAACATCATTCTCGGTGTCACAGACCTCACCGTCGTAGTAAATAACAACACTAATACGTCCACTCATTTTCAACCAAATTATCTGTCGAAAGAAATTCAAAACAAAAAACTTTATGCAAAAATATAATGATTCGTATAAATATTAATATGATAAATCAACTTATACCTTCTCAACTTCTTCAATTTTTATTCTTCTGAACTTCTTCAATTTCTCTTGTTGTAACTTATGCAACAAGATAATGAAATTTGGGTCATTTATAGCCTCAGAGATAATGGGATGCATCGTCACACAAGACTCTCTGAAAAAGCGCCCGGTGGGAGCTTTTTTCAAGATTTTTATTGATGATGCATCCCGCTTAGCGTTTTTCAACCCCAACTATCAAATTTTCGGGGAAACTCGGGATATTTTTTCAGAACCATCTTCTAAAAATCATTTTTTTTCAAAATCAACAGTACAAAAAAAGTGTCCAGCTGAAAGCTTTTTGTCTACTATTACTGGCTGTACAAAAAAAAAAAAAACAAAATCCATCTTGTCAAAATAATTTTTTCAGAACACATCACTTTAAATTTATTTTTCATATCCCACCTTGTCAAATTTATTTCTTCCAGAACAATACTTAGCAATTAAAAAAAAATAAGCCCTATACCTTAATTTATTTTTTCAACCCTAAATAAACCTTAAACCTTAAACCTTAATTTATTTTTTTCTTAAACCCTAAACAAACCTTAAACCCTAATTTATTTTTACTAAACCCTAAACAAACCTTAACCCTAAACCTAAGCCCTAATTTGTAAATAACCCAAAAATCCTAATCAAACACGGGAAAACGCGTTCCTATAAGTGCTTTTTACTAAAGCGCATCCACGCCAAAGATGCTTTTTGTCGACACGGGAAAAAGCACATCCCCATCGGTCGCGCTTTTCTGCGTTTCCCCGAAAATGCGTCAACGTCGGTGCGTTTTAGTGTTTTTAGTCCATTCCGATAAATATCTTTTGGAGCGGTCCATTTCCGTAAATAATTTAAGAAATGGGCCTTTTCTAGTACTATACCCATGCATTTGATCTATTAAAATATAACGCCTCATTCTTTTAAGTCATTTAAATTCATCTAAAAATGAATTTACATTAAATGTTTCAATAATTTTTAAAAATATATATAAAAATTAAATTAAATAATGTACTTGTAAATAAATAGATCATCCAAGTTTTGTTGGAGCGATTACCAAGCTCACAACAAATAAAAAATAAAAGTGGATTAAAGAAAAATATTGGTTACTAACCTATTTAAAAAATGAAATCACAATAAAATGTTAATTGGGAAAATTCAAACTTTGAGGGTTTTTAAGTGCGAAATTTAAAATATAAGATGAGGGTTTCATGATGAAGTTTTTTAAATAAATTGAACAAATACAAGGCCTTTTTTGGGGGTTTTTTATTTAATACAATAATAAAAAATGAAAATAACATGAAGTATAAGTTAATTACCAAAATGACTGTTTTTTTTTTTAGTAAATTGTAGTGTCGCATATGTATGGCACAAAAAACTACCCCAATCATTATATGAATATTAAAAATTTTGAATAAAATATATAAAAAGTAATATTTTATACATAAGGAATGTTGCAAACCACTCAAGCGACAGCACTCTCAAAAGTGAAAAATAAAGTTTTTTATATATAAATTTTAGGTTAAAATATATGTTTGTATTTTTCAAAAATTTAAAACTTAATTTTTATATTTTTATTTTTAAAAATTTAAATTTTTTAATTTTTAATTTTTAAAATTCGTCTAACTATTAATAATGTTTATTTTATATTAAATTTATTATTGTGAAATTTTAAATAAAAAATCTTAATTTATTATTAATTTTTACTATTATTAACTTTCACTTGTGAGAGGGGTGTCACTTGGGTGGTATGCGACACCCCTTTTGTATAAAATATTTTTTAAAATTTTTAATAATTATATAATGATTGGGGTAATTTTTGTTGGTTTGGCACATTTCATGTGGGACACTACAATTTTTTGTAGAAAAGATATCACTTTGGTGATTAATCTGTAACTCATGTTTTTTTTTTTTTTTATGTTATTATATAATAATAAAAAACTCGATTTGTTTAGTCAAAAGATAAACAACTCGGTTTAACTTTGAAGCTAAAAAGTGAGTTGTGTTTTAATTGAAAGTCAATATATATTTATATTTATAAAGATATAATACTTAGTTATATATTTTAAGCAGGGGCAGATTTAGGGGCTGGCAGGGGCCGGCCCCCTTAAAATGTAAAATTTTTATTTAGCCCCTTAAATTTTTTTAAAAATTTTTAAATTAGTAAAGATAAAATTACACTTTAGCTCCCCTAAAATTATAAAAATTCAATTTAATCCTTTAAAAATTATAAAGATATAGACTATAAAAAATTAAAATTTCATTCGACCCCCTAAAAATTTGTTCTGGCTTCGCCCCTAATTTTAAGAAGTGTCTCTTTTTACCATTGATGGTTAGATATTTTGCCACCAAAACGGATTTGGTTTGCTTTTGCTACATTTTGTTATTGCGTTTGTTCTTAGAACAAAAGAAAGAACAAGGCAATAATAAGAAATAAACAAGGAAAGAAAACAAAACACCAAGTTTATTCAACCCCATGTGATGGCATGATGGTTAAGGGTATTCACCGTCCCAGGTGTAGTCTGGGTTCAAGTCGCGCTAGTCGCGTTTGTTGTTCGAGCTTTACCTTGTTATTGTAATTCAAAAAAAAAAAAACACCAAGTTTATGAATACAATTCGAAATTGGTAATCTTATCTCTACGGAGTCCATCTCAAAGAACGAATTCACATCGTAAAATCTTTAAGCCAGAGAACAAGTTGATGAACAATAATCTATTTTTGAAAATTTTATTTTAGAATTTTTTTATAAAAATAATACTTTTAATTTTTCATTAGGATAATTTTTTTTATTTTTTTTATTTTTAGCTCAATATTGCACCTTTGCCTTTTAATTTTTCTTTCTTTTATCTTTTTATTTTCAATTAAATTTTTTTTATAACCCTCATTTGAATTTTCTTATTTTCATAAGTAACTAAATTATCCATCTAGTTTTGATTTTGAAAAGGATTGACGAATTATTTTTAGTGGATACCATGCTTGAGGACAAGTATCGACTAAGTAGGGGGAATTTGATAGCAAGATAAATTCGTATTTTTAATATATTTATTTTTGGCTAATTATCAAATAAAATGCTATTAATTTTAGATTTTTCTTATCAGGAATGAAGTTGGTGTGCTGAATTCAAACTCTTACAAAAAGAGGCTAAATTGGAACAAAAAGCAAAAAGGAGGGCTTGATTGAAAGATTGAAGATACAAAGATGATTGGATAAAGATTGAAGGGTTGAAGATTTTTTTAAAAAGTGGCGGGATAAAGATTAAAGGATTTTTTATATTGTTACAACTCTGTAATTAGTTTAAATTTAATCTCTAATTTAAATTTAATTTTTAAATTTTAAATTATTTAGTGATAATACTTAGGATTATTTAATGATAATATTTAGGGAAAATCTAGCTAAATTTTAGCACTAGAAGTGTGTATAAATACCTAGTGGTTACAGCCATTTAAACACACACTTTGCCTTGGCATTTAATAATTTCCTTTTTTTTCTCCCCTTTCTTGTGCCATTTATATTCTGCAAACTTCTATTCTGTTTCATTTTTTACTTTCAACCCTTTTGGGTTTAATTACCTTCCAAGCCCTTTCATCTTTCCATCACCTACAATTCCACAAATCTATTTTCAAAGCATGATTTTCTTTATGATTAACTAAACCTTTTTAGCTTTAGCCCTAAACCGCTGCTCCAACAAAACAATCGTGAGATACGAACCCGCTCAAAAAACCTTTCAACGTAGTATTTTCTATCTCTCCGGTATTTTGGATAGTACAAATTCGTCCCTTAAAGTTGATTCACCGATTCAAAAGTGCTCGTTGGGTTGGAGTTGTTTGGCGTCTGATTGGGAAGACGAATCGGTCGTCTTTGTGTTTGAATTCCATAAACAAATTGGCGTGTCTAGATGGAAAAAGCTAGTTTGATTTCTTAAGTGAGATAGAGATCAGATTTAAATGACCCACGCAGTTGAGGCCATTGATTCGAGTTGGGCTTTTTAGATCGCAAGGCTGTCGAAATCTTAAATTGCAAACTCGTGTATCGCAGTTAGAAATTTGGCAAGAGTCGATTTGAAGGTCGTCGAGATCAACTACATAAGGAAAAGTTGGTGGCCGGGACATTCTTGGTCATTATAACCAACTTATTGCTTGGAAGGGAAGATCTATTTCAAGGATCGATTCAAGATTGGAGTACACCAAGGCTAAGGCTAAGCTTAAAAATATTTTATTTATCCACTTATTTTATTTTCTTAAATTTATTTTTTTGTTTTCAAGTATGCTTTTATTTTATTTTATTACACTTCGTATTTTCTTATTTTATTATCTTAATCAATTTAAACCCCCTATTTTTAATTTTTTCAGCATTGCTATGCACAGATCGTGGGCATGACTGTGACCACGACAGCGGTTCTGGTCACACAAAAAGGCGAAAGTAGATAGTCAGTTCCTGTGAATTCGACCCTACTACTCTATCTTTGCTATTTCTTTGTTATTTTGTCGTAAGAATATATTTTTGGTGGTTTCGACCCCAATAAAATTTTGGCACCATTGCCAGGGACTAGTAAAATTTTCTAATTTTTGTTTATTTTTCTTTATGAACAGGTCAGAATTGGGGACTCTAGCATTTGAACCGAAAATAGAAAAGTTGGCTCGAACACTTCAAAAAGAAGCTATTCAGCGCGGTAAACAACCACAACCCGACTTTGAAGAAGGATCTTACACAGAAGATATTTACTCATCCGAAGATTTAGACGACATGGCAGATCAAACTATACGCCAACTTGCAGCTACACCAAATGAACAACAACCGCTATGCATAACTTATCTGGCAGGCGAAACACCGTTTGAGTTGAAGTCGAGATTAATACATTTATTGCCTACTTTTCGCTGTATGAAAAATGAGAACCTCCATACTCATCTGAATGAGTAACTAAGGATCAAATAAAACTACGAGCTTTTCCTTTTTCAGCTGACTCTGCTAGAGAATGGTTGTTTTATTTATCTCCGGGATCTGTTAATACTTGGACTGATATGTCTCGATTTTTTCTTGACAAGTTTTTCCCAGTAGCTTGAGTAGCTGAATTAAGGAGGAGTATAGTCGGATACAACAAAAAGAAGTAGAATCACTCTATGAATATTGGGGGCGATACAAGAAGTTGTGCGTAAGTTGCCCACAACATGGCCTATATGAGCAATCACTCTTACAGTATTTCTATGATGGGTTACACCCAATGGAAATGAAGATGATTGATGCCTCTAGTGAAGGGGCTCTTGTGAACATGACTCCCCAAAGAGCTAGGGAATTAATTTCGACTATGGCTGCAAATTCTCAACAGTATCGACCACTTATGGAACCTAAGAGAAGGGTTCATGAACTAAGTACTCCTTCCATAGTAAATAAGATTGATGAACTTACTAATGTGGTTAAAAGTATGCTTGTATGAAAATCTAACCCAGCTAAGTTATGTGGGATTTGCGCTCAGCCTAATCATCCAACTTAACTCGTGCCTAATTTTACTAGAGGACACAACTGCACAAGTAGATGCCATTGGAAATTTCCCAGGGCCACCTCGAAGGCGCTATGATCCATACTCGAACACGTACATTGCAGGGTGGAGGGACCACTCAAATCTAAACTATGGATCAAATCCTTGAAATAATCAACCATATCAACCAAGACCACCTCTGCCTCAACAATATCAACCTCCAAAGTCATCTCTTGAAACCATAGTAGAGAGGTTAGCCATTAGCATCAAAAAGTTCCAACAAAAAACTGAAGTGCATCTCCAAGAAATGGATCAGCAAATAAGTAAGCTAGCACTCATGGTTAGTCGTTTGGAAAACCAAGGAAAATTGCCATCTCAAACTGAGCCAAACCCACGTCAAAATACAAGTGCTGTGACCATAAAAGATGGAACAGAGTCAGAACTAGTGCCTAGCATGAGCCGTGACCACGACGCTGAACAGGAAGAATAAAAAGCCGAACCAGCAGCTCTCACGTAGTCGACACCACATAAACCATTTGTTGTACCTCCCCCATACCCTGGAAGGCTCGCCCAAGTTAAAAATAAAAGAGAGGAAAAAGAAATCCTTGAGACATTCCAGAAGGTAGAAATTAATATTCCTTTACTTGATGCAAATAAACTAGTTCCACACTATGCAAAAAATTTTAAAGAACTGTGCATCGACAAAAAGAAGCTTTAAGGAAACGAATAAGTAAATGTGGGGGAAAACATTTCTGCAGTGTTACAAAGAAAAATTTCACCTAAGTGTAAGGACCAATGTATGTTTTTTATATCCTACAAAATAGGTAATATTGGCATAAAGAAATCCATGTGTGATTTAGGAGCATTTATTAATGTAATTGTAACACCCCAAACCCGGCCCATAAGTTTCGACCAGATCTGGTATGCTACGGGTTATACGTTGAAAACTTTTGCTAAGTTGGTTTTAGTAAATCATAAGTTATTAGGCAAAATTCGAATAAACAAGTGACTTTTGAAAAGAAAACCTTGTATTATTATTATTTTGAATAATAAAACCTTTGACAAAGTTCCATAAGTTGCAAATATTAAAAACTAAGTAGTAAGTATAAACTATGGGGCCTTATTACATAAATGTTTCCAAAATTAAAAACTTAAGGAAAACCAAATAATCTATAGGAATAAAAACTTGATGGCCCTCGAGTCCGCCTTTGCTCCCATGTCCACGATCTATCTGCTCATCCGCAAAGTTAGGGAAAAATAATAGGGTGAGTCACCAAGACTCAATGTGTAAATCCCGAAAACACATCAAAGGCTTGGCCCACAAACACATTATGGCCTTGGCCCGTATACAAGGGTAACTATATATGCATCATGGCCCATCCCGACCTAGAAATCCATCCTCTACACACCAACCCGTACCAACCATCACACCTTGGGGATTTCTACAATCAACCCTCCAACCGCTACACACACCATATCGCAATTTGTCTTTTTGTCTTAAAGACCGATCTTGTGTGACCTATGTGGCAAAGCCACCGATCACCATGCGACCTTAATAATACATCGTAGCATTTCGACAAATGAAATTTGCTGTCACATCATAAAGACCGATCACTATGTGACCTATGTGGCAAAGCCACCGATCGCTATGCGACCTTCTTCCCCTTCATCATATCAATCCCATCCCATGCATACATACATGCAGAATCAAAACAATATACTACCTAAAAGTTTACAGTCTATCACATACATCGATACACATAGAGAAGTTTCTATGATTACGTACCTAGCATCCCTTGCCTTCCCTTTTTGGGTAATCCGACTGTCTATACAGACTTTTTCCGGCTTTTAGCCCATAACATATATTTAGTACAAATTACTATACAGCCTTTTTCTGGCTTTTAGCCTATAACATATATTTAGTACAGATTAATTAGTGTGTTAGAGATCTACACACCTGATTACCGTTAAAATGACACTCTCTATGTTGACACTATCAGAAGTCGATACAACTGCTACTTGCCTAAGGTGTTGTTCAGAAGCCGGTCCACAACCTGGTGGCCAATCCCGTACTGCTGACACAGCTCGTTTCTTAAACTTAGGGATTCTCTATTTCGCCTGATCCATATTTAATTCCATCACAAGTCCTTGTCAGAACTACTATCACAACATATGATCGTTAATCCGCATCATAAAGTTAAGATCTCGCATGCGATGAACGAATCTAGTGAAAATCTAGGGAAAATCACCTTACCTTAAAATCTCGAAATTGGAGACTAGCAATTTCCAGCTTTTAAATCTAGATGATTAGGTTTCCTTCAAATCCCGAAATGCCGCCCAAACGCAAAAGAGAGGAAATATTAGCTTTATTCGACAGCCTTAACAACCAAGTGGCCATTCGGCCTTGTCTCTTAAAAACCGAAAGAGAGATTGAAGAGATAGGAAAATCGGCACTCACCTTAACGCGGAGAATTCGACTACCCCTTAGAGATTCCGGCTTTTTTGAGAAGATCAGAAGAGAAGATGATTCGAAGAAATCTATAGAGATTCGGCTTTTAGAAGAAAAAAAAGAAAAGAATAATGGAGTTTTCGGCTTTCGGCTTTTTAGAAGAAAGAAGAGAAGAGAATAATGGAGTTTTCAGCTTTTAGAAGAAAGAAGAGAAAAGAATAATGGGGTTTTCGGCTTTTAGAAGAAAGAAAAGGAAGAAAAGGTGGAAACCCTAAATGCCGAAAAATAAAGAAGAGAACCCTCCTTATTTATAGAAATTTCGGCACTCACCTATGAAAACCGAAAGTGCCCTTCCTGATAACTAAAAATTAATCAAATAAAAAGGGAAAATTCGGCACCCCCTTTGCCACAAAGAAACTGATTTCTTCACTTCTCTAGGTGATGGAATTTCGGCCAGCTCCTAGCCTTGTAGATAGCTCCTATCTTTTCTCCTTTTTTTTCCTTCCATATTATCAACTATATTATCTACATTATCCCATTCACATAAATCCTCCTATTTTTGAGCCTTGTTGCCATCCACTCTACCTAACCCTAATGTCAAAATTTAGCTAACTTAAATTAAAAGAGTTGGGCTCCATGAACTTAAATTTGGGCCCCTTACTCCCTTGTGTGGCGTCACCTCCTTGCTCCCTAAGTGGCGCCACTGACCACTGGGCCACAAGCCCATTTTGATATTTTAAACTCAGATACCACCTTTTAAACCCTATAGTGCCCAAACAAAAATTTAACTAAGGCTTCAGCCCAATCTTGAGCCCAATTTGGACCCCTAATGCTCAAATTAACTCATTACACATATTCACCCATTAAATGCATAGGCCCAAAAATTCAGGATGTTACAGTTCTACCCCCCTTAGAGAAATTTCGTCCTCGAAATTTCCAACTAACTACTAATCGTACTACCCAAGTCTCACCACTATGCTTTCGCTGCGCACTCTAATTTAATAATATATAACCATTGCACGCATACAGTTTCTATACCCAAAAATATAGCATCCACACAAAACATACCCGACTTAATGGTGATTGAACAATCCCGAGCCTTATGCTCCTCAGACCCGCATCTTAAACATGTTCCTGACTTCCTCCAACATTCACCCGGATGACGCCTTCTGCAATATTCGCAAACCCGAAAGTTTGGACGTACCTTAACATGCTTCACAGAACGAGACTGCAACCCTAAAAAACTATGATCTCTTTTTTTCTTACAGTCCACGCACCCAACCCGAAATGTTTCACCGATTTCTTTAACCTCCTTCAGTACCTCCCTAACTAGCTGTGTCAGCACATCAGTCCTAATACTTCCTCGGCCTCGGTCGGGGCCTCTTCTTCCTCTCCTAGCGCTCATCGTCGATTCTCATAGTATCTGAATTAGAAATTTTATTAACTATTAATTTCTTTCACTGATTAACCACGAACAATCTTATGGAAAGTAGTTTTAAGAGTGGTTCTTTGAATTCGAACCTATCTCAGCTTTCAGTCTCAAGTTTATCTCCTAATTCTAGAAACCACATACATCAACCCGCATACATCAATCACACAAGTAGCATCCATGCACACACATTCATCGCATAAGGTTTTTTTTTCCGTCATTCCTCTACCCAGGGGTATTTCCGTAGTTTTGCCCTACAGGGTATTTTCCATAATAAAGTGTCTTGGTGATTTTCTCAAAATAGGGTATCATGGTGTTGTTGTTGTTTTCGTTTTTTTAAGCAGGGGTATTTTAGAAAATTTAATTTTTCAAACGGGTCACATTTGTAAATCTAGGGTTTTGGGTAAATTTGCAAAACATGGGTATTTTATAAAATCACGGTTGTTTGAAAATTTTCACAAATCAAGTGTATTTTGGAAATTTTACAAAACTTGGGGGTATTTTGGTTGCGAAATAGGGTGGCTGGTCCCTTTCGGGTTTTAGTTATAAATTTTGGCCCGTCAACAAGTCCTCATGACTAAGGTGAACAGTCACTACGCACCAGGTAGGATTCCAGCGAAGAGGAGTGAGTCACTAGGACTTCTTAAATACCAAGCTCTCCCTAAATCCAATCCTAGACATGCGTATGCCTGTTGCCACACCCTATCTCGGCGACTTGTTCACGGGTTTGTTTGGTTGGATTAAATTTTATGAAATGAAGAGTTGTGTAAACTAGCCCTAAAGTCCATCAATCTTTGTCATACTTAGTCTACGTCCATAAAACCCATCAAGCCCCACATTCATATCACATCCAAAAGTTCGAATACTTACTGCGTGGATCGAGTCTTTGGAAGACTCAAGGCCATTTCTCAACCCAAACTTTTCCAAATTCTTATCAACTTTAAAACAAGATTAGACCCATTTCATAGCCCGAGTTTTGAACTGGGCTCTTGATACCAAATGTAACACCCCAAACCCGGCCCATAAGTTTCGACCCGGATCCGGTATGCTACGGGTTGTATGCGTTGAAAACTTTTGCTAAGTTGGTTTTAGTAAATCATAAGTTATTAGGCAAAATTCGAATAAACAAGTGACTTTTGAAAAGAAAACCTTGTATTATTATTATTTTGAATAATAAAACCTTTGACAAAGTTCCATAAGTTGCAAATATTAAAAACTAAGTAGTGAGTATAAACTATGGGGCCTTATTACATAAATGTTTCCAAAATTAAAAACTTAAGGAAAAATCGAAATAATCTATAGGAATAAAAACTTGATGGCCCTCGAGTCCGCCTTTGCTCCCATGTCCACGATCTCGCTCATCCTGCAAAGTTAGGGAAAAATAATAGGGTGAGTCACCAAGACTCGGTGTGTAAATCCCAAAAACACATCAAAGGCTTGGCCCACAAACACATTATGGCCTTGGCCCGTATACAAGGGTAACTATATATGCATCATGGCCCATCCCGACCTAGAAATCCATCCTCTACACACCAACCCGTACCAACCATCACACCTTGGAGATTTCTACAATCAACCCTCCAACCGCTACACACCATATCGACAATTTGTCTTGCTGTCTTAATGACCGATCATCTGTGTGACCTATGTGGCAAAGCCACCGATCGCCATGTGACCTTAATAATACATCGTAGCATTTTGACGGTGAGCTACTGGTCATAAAGACCGATCACTATGTGACCTATGTGGCAAAGCCACCGATCGCTATGCGACCGTCTTCCCTTTCATCATATCAATCCCATCCCATGCATACATACATGCAGAATCAAAACAATATACTACCTAAAAGTTCACGATCTATCACATACATCGATACACATAGAGAAGTTTCTATGATTACGCACTGGCATCCCTTGCCTACCCTTTTTGGGTAATCCGACTGTCTATACACTTTTTTTTTTGGCTTTTTAGCCCATAACATATATTTAGTACAGACATTATATCTGACCTTTTTCCGGCTTTTAGCCCATAACATATATTTAGTATGATTAATTAGTGTGTTAGAGATCTACACACACGATTCCGTTAAAACGACACTCTCTATGTCGACACTATCGTAAGTCGATACAAGCGCTACTTGCCTAAGATGTTGTTCGAAGCCGGTCCACAACCGGTGGCCAATCCCGTCATCGACGACATAGCTCGTTTCTTAAACTTAGGATTCTCTCCTTTACCGATCCATATTTAATTCCATCACAAGTCCTTGTCAGAACTACTATCACAACATATGATCATTAATCCGCATCATAAAGTTAAGATCTCGCATACGATGAACGAATCTAGTGAAAATCTAGGGAAAATCACCTTACCTTAAAATCCCGAAATTGGAGACTAGCGATTTTCGCTTTTAAATCTAGATGATCGAGTTTCCTTCAAATCCGGAATGTCGCCCAAACGCAAAAAAAGAGAGGAAATATTAGCTTCATTCAGTGACCTTAACAACCAAGTGGCCATTCGACCTTGTCTCTTAAAAACCGAAAGAGAGATTGAAGAGATAGGAAAATCGGCACTCACCTTAACGCAGAGAATTCGACTACCCCTTAGAGATTCCAGCCTTTTTGAGAAGATCAAGAGAAGATGATTCAAGAAATCTATAGAGATTCGACTTTTAAAAGAAAGAAGAGAAAAGAATAATGGAGTTTTGGCTTTGACTTTTTAGAAGAAAGAAGAGAAGAGAATAATGGAGTTTTGGCTTTTTTAGAAGAAAGAAGAGAATAATAGAGCTTTCGGCTTTTAGGAGAAAGAAGAGAAAAGAATAATGGGGTTTTCGGCTTTTAGAAGAAAGAAGAGAAAGAAAAGGTGGAAACCCTAAATGCTTAGAAAAATAAAGAAGAGAACCCTCCTATTTATAGAAATTTCTCAAGCACTCACCTATGAAAACCGAAAGTGCCCTTCCCGATAACTAAAAATTAATCAAATAAAAGGAAAAAAATTTGCACCCTTTGCCATAAAGAAACCGATTTCTTCACTTCTCTAAGTGATGGAATTTCGCCAACTCCTAGCCTTGTAGATAGCTCCTATCTTTTCTTTTTTTTTTTCCTTCCATATTATCAACTATATTATCTACATTATCCCATTCACAAAAATCCTCCTATTTTTAGCCTTGTTGCCGTCCACTCTACCTAACCCTAATGCCGAAATTTAGCTAACTTAAATTAAAAGAGTTGGGCTCCATGTAACTTAAATTTGGGCCCCTTACTCCCTTGTGTGGCGTCACCTCCTTGCTCCCTAAGTGGCGCCACTGACCACTGGGCCACAAGCCCATTTTGATATTTTAAACTCAGATACCACCTTTTAAACCCTATAGTGCCCAAACAAAAATTTAACTAAGGCTTCAGCCCAATCCTGAGCCCAATTTGGACCCCTAATGCTCAAATTAACTCATTACACATATTCACCCATTAAATGCATAGGCCCAAAAATTCAGGATGTTGCAGTAATGCCTTTATCTATTTTTAAATTGCTAAACACGTGTCCTTTGAAAGAAAGAGGGGTAATTATTTAATTAGCAGACAGGTCATGCGTATATCTAGAAGGGGTACTTAAAGATGTCCTCGTAAAGGTAAATGAACTAATTTTTCCTGCAGACTTTTACATCATCGATATGGAGGACGACCACTCAAAAAATGCTTCTGATATTCTACTCGGGAGACCATTCCTATGTACCGCACGTACAAAGATTGATGTTCGTAGTGGAACACTCAATATGGAATTCGACAGTGAGGTGGGAAAATTTAATGTTTATGAGGCGATGGGCCAACCCAACACAATTTTGAATATTTCTAGTGTTGATATTATTGAACTACTAACAAAATTTCATTTTGAGTATCATAAAGGGGATGGATTACAAATTGTACTTTCCAAAAGTTTAGACCTCAATACGATGGATAAATTGGATGAGATAATGACATTCAGAGAACCGATTCAGGAAACCGTTGTTCTATTGGAGACTCATCAGTTCCCTAGAAGCCAAGGTAAGTACTTTGAACTTTCTCCTTCTAAAACTAAATTATTGCCTTCTATTTTGCAGGCCCCAGAAATAGAGCTTAAACTATTGCCGGAACACTTAAAGTATGCCTATCTAGGTAATGGAAACACTACCAGTAATAGTTTCCAGTAAACTTTCGGGATTGAAAGATGAGAATTTAATTCGAGTCTTGAGAGACTACAAAGGGGCTCCCGGATGGACGATTGTCGACATAAAAGGGTTAAGTCCCTCGACTTGTATGCATAGAATACAGATAGAAGAAAACGCAAGCCCAAAAAGAGAAGGTCAAAGACATCTTAATCCACCAATGATGGAGGTTGTCAAAAAGGAAATTCAAAAGCTATTGGACGCCGGGATGATCTATCTAATTTCTGACAGTAGTTGGGTCAGCCCAATTTATGTGGTACCTAAGAAAACTGGTATGACTGTAATAAAAAATACAACAGGAGATTTAGTTCCCACTCGAGTCCAAAATGGGTGGTGAGTCAGTATTGATTACAGGAAGTTGAACTCTTTAACTCAAAAAGACCACTTTCAACTTCCTTTTATTGATCAAATGTTAGAACGTTTAGTGGGAAAAACTCACTACTGTTGTCTTGATGGTTATTTAAGTTTTTTCCAAATTCCAGTGGCACCGGAGGACCAAGAGAAAACAACGTTTACATGTCCCTTTGGCACGTTCGTCTACAGACAGATGTCGTTTGGACTTTGCAATGCACCAGCCACATTTCAAAGGTGTATGGTAAGTATATTTTCTGACTATGTCGAGAAAATAATTAAGGTATTTATGGACGATTTTATAATTTATGGAAATTCTTTCAATGAATGTTTGTCAAACCTCGTTAAAATTTTGGAGAGATGCCTAGACTTTAATTTAATTCTTAATTATGAATAATGCCATTTTATGGTAGATAAGGGATTGATTTTAGGGCATATTGTTTGCCCTGAAGGGATCACGGTCAATAAGGCAAAAACTGATGTTATCAAATCACTTCCACACCCCACAATTGTGAGGGAAATTCGTTCCTTTCTTGGTCATGCAGGTTTTTACAGGCACTTTATTAGGGACTTTTCCAAGATTTCTCGACCGCTCTGCAATCTCTTGCAAAAAGATAAAGAGTTTGAATTTGATAAAGCGTACAAAGACGCGTTCGACTCTCTCAAACAAAATCTTGTTTTAACTCCTAGAGTATAGCCGTCAAATTGGGACTACCCTTTCGAGCTCATGTGCGATGCAAGCGACCAAAGTGTAGGAGCTATCTTTGGGAAAAGAATTGGGAAGGAAACCTCACGTCATATCCTACGCCTCTAAAACACTAGATGCTGCCCAGAGCAATTACTCAACTACTGAAAAAGAATTATTAGCCATTGTTTTTGCTTTGGAAAAATTTAGATCGTATTTATTAGGCACTAAAGTTATTATTTTTTCTGACCATGCAGCGTTGAAATATTTGATCGGGAAAAAAGAGGCAAAACCTAGGTTGATTCGATGGATTCTTCTCTTACAAGAATTCAATCTCGAGATCAAGGACAAGAAAGGAAGTGAGAACTTAGTAGCTAATCATTTGAGTTGAATTCCCTTTTCAAAAGACGACACACCTCTTAAAGATGACTTCCCAGATGAAAGTCTTTTGTCAGCTCAGACAGTTTACCCATGGTTTGCAAATATGGTAAATTATCTCGCTATAGGTATTGTTTCTTTCAACTTATCACGTTCTGAAAAGGACAAGCTAAAAAAAGACTCACGATATTATATTTGTGATGATCCATACCTATGGAAACACTGTTCGGATCAGGTAATTCGACGATGTGTAGTAGAAACTGAGGTACAATCTATGTAACACCCCTAACCCGTAACCGTCGCCGAATTAGGGTTAAGGAGTATTACTGAACAAACCGGAACGTTCACAATCATTTTACAACACAAAGTATTTCATCATTCAAACATATCAAAATGCATGCATATAGTCCCTTAACGAGGTCTACAAGACCTAAAATATGCACTAGAAAGGGGTCGGGACTAAACCGGGATCATACAAATTTTTTTCGAAAATCAAACATTTTTCATAACTATAGAGGCCACACGCCCGTGTGGGTAGGCCGTGTGCCTCACACGGCCTCAGACACGCCCATGTGTACAAGCCATGTCAAAACAGGGCATACATACTGACTTGACCACACGGCCTGAGACACGCCCGTGTGCCTCACCCGTGGTCGAGCCTGACTTGCATCACACGGCCAGTCACACGCCCGTGTGTCTAGCCCGTGGTCGAGCCTGACTTGCATTGAAATGAAACCACGAAGGACACGGTCGAGCCACACGCCCGTGTGCTCAACTGTGTGGGCAATTATAGGCCATTTTCAAGGCCAACATGCCCCCCACATTTAAGATCACACCTACAAGCACAAACCAATTCAATTCCATACCCTAAATAGCATTCAAACATACCAAAACATACTCAATTCAATCTCTTAACATCATTATTCATCTTTCTATACAAATCCATCTTAACAAGTCAGTTTAACTTATCATCCACACATTCAAATCATGTTATCCAAACTTCATTTAATCCATACCACAAGTTCACATTAAATCCATCATTCTCATCAACCAAATTCAAGCATAAAATATACTATTTCCATTCTAACTATTTCATACCTCATTCATCATTTTCATAGCCTACATATATGCACCAACATCATTCAATTTCCAAGCCATGTCACATGGAAAAGTCCAAACATTTCAAAACATGCCATAACTTCTAGCCTATATATGCCATATACCAAGTATATACATTTTCAAAAGTACCAAAATAGATAGCCGATAGTGTGATTGAGTCGCTGACGATCCCCGGATCTGAGCTAGCTTTAAATATACTGTATGTAACATCCCGATTTAGGTCCTAGTATGAATAGTGGTGCGAGACCACAAATCCGAGGTATATGTATGAGTTTAGAGGTTTATGCTATGTTTGCATGTTAGTATGAAAGTTTCATGAAGCAATTTTGTTAAATTGCGGTTGAATTGTCCAAATGGACTAAATTGCAAAAGTTGCAAAATGTGAGATTCTAGAAGCTATTTGTATGAAATAGCTTTGGATTATCAATTAGAGGTCCTTAAATAGTAATTTTCCCAAATTCTAATTTTTGGAAAAAAATGGGCATGAGTGGATGGTATTGGAAAAGTTTGACTAAGGGGCATTTTGGTCATTTGTCAATTAAGTGATTAAAAAGGGAAAAAGATGACAAAATTTCATACATCTTCTTCTCCAAGCTACCGAAAATTTCAAGAAGCCATTGTTAGGGCTCTTCAATTTTTCAAGCTTGCTAGTAAGTGCATCCAAGCCCCGTTTTTATATTCTTCGTATTTTTGAAGTCCTAGTAACATGAGTAAGCTATTTTTAGCTATATGTTGAGCTAGGATTGATGTTCAAAAATGTAACCATGTATGACATACATGTATTTTGATGTTTTATGGAAGAATATGAAGGCTTGATGTAGTAGAAACATCTTTTGCTAAGTGAATTCCATGAAAAATGCATGTAGGGACTAGTTTGTGAAAGTCTTGAGATTGGTCATACATGAGTGATTTAGTGAGAATTGATGATTGCTTTAGTTGAGTAAATGATTCAGCTAAGCATGAAAGGCTAGAAAGTTGAATGAAAATCACTTTACGAGCCTTGGGGAAAAAGTATAAATATGATGAAGTTTAGGGGCAAAATGGTAATTTTGCTAAAGTATGAGATAAGGGTCAATTTAGTCAATGTGTGTATTGAAAGGGTTGATTTGTCATTTTAGATCAAGAAAGACGAAGCCCGGATTTTAGCCGAGGCAAGGGCAAGGTCGTGGACTAAATTGCACATCTCTATACTTTTTGAGTACCGAGGTAAGTTTACGTATGAACGATGCATTTATGCGTATACATTGTTAATGCTAGCTAATGTGTAGCATGATTGAGAACCTATTCAATTCTAGTGGAATGAATGAGATAGTAGTTGTGAATGGATGAATGTATTACAAGTAGACATGTGAATGTGTAGTGATAATGCTTGATAGTGGGCTAAGTGCGATACCACCTTGATACTTAACAATGATGGGCTGTGTACGATACTATCGTTAAGCATATTATTTAGTGAGCTATGTGCAGAATCACTATAATTATCCTTTGTGGTAAGTTATGTGCGATACTACCTTATGATCTGATTGTGGTGGGTTAAGTGCGAAACCACCGAGTAATTTAGCTGTGTGGATGTATTATTGAGAAATAATGATGTGTTGTATTTTGAGTAAATGTGCTATTGAGTGCATGTAACACCCCTTACCCGGGTTCTACGCCGGGAACCGGGCCCGAGGCGTTACAGAACTCAAACCACTTAATCGCCACTTAGGCTCAACGTCATTACTCTCTATAACCTCATTCTCGACTTACGAGGCCTCACTCATACACACGAGGGCTCTCGAGACTAATTCGGAACTTTTACGATCCTTAAAATTTTTCTCTTATATACAGGTCTCACACGCCCGTGCAAGATTAGACACACCCGTGCATGGACACACACGCCCATGTCCCCAAACCGTGCCTAAAAACCCAACATTCTGCCAATGCCCCATGGCCAAGGCACACGCACGTGCTTACCACCCGTGGTGCACACTGACTTCACACACACGGCCTCAAATCCTAGTCACACGCCCGTGTGGCTAGCCCGTGGACTATCCTGATTTAAAATGTTAACGTGCGGGGGGACGACGGCCCAAAGACACGCCCATGGGCTGAGTGTGTCACACATGGTCTAGACACACGCCTGCAGTGTGTCGACCACATGGTCAAGAACAAAGCTATGTGCCAAGCTCTTTTCACCCTCTAGTATACACAACATATACTCATCTAACACCATCATAATCAACTCAAATTGAAATAAATTCTCACATAGAAAACTACATCTTTCTTTCATATAATGTAATAGCCAACAACCATGGCATTATACAAAATAAGCTATCCATCTAAAGGCCAACACATCTTAGCCATTTACAACAAAATCCACTAACTAGTCTAGCCCCTATACATGCCATATACAAAACATTAAGTTTCATGTACCAAAGTGTGCTGATATGTGGGCTATCTTCTTATGATCCTCGTATCTCGATTCAACGCTTTTAATCTATAAGACAAGGGAAAAGAAAGAGAGTAAGCTTTGAGCTTAGTAAGTTTACACATAAACAATTAAGCAACATAGTATAAGCTAAGCAACCATTAGCATTATACCAACAAGTAATTCACAACTATGCTTACTCTTTCTATCCCTTACCACATTTCCAACACATCATGAGTCACATACTCATAACCATCGAAATGCACCCGCATTCAATGTCACATTTACACAATATACAACACATCATTATTTCTCGTAATACATCCACACGCAGTTTATCCACATAACTTATCCACACAGCCTATTCACACAGCTAGTTCACATAACTAATCCACACAGCTATTACACACGGCTAATTCACGTAATTAATCCATACAGCTATTACACATAGCTAATACACACAGTTAATCCACACAACCAACATCTCAGTGGTTTCGCACTTAGCACACCACAATTGATTAATAAGGTGGTATCGCACTTAGCCTACCACAAAGGTATTCATAGTAGTTTAGCACATAGCCCACTAGACGATATACCTCACGATAGCATCGCACATAGCTAGCTCATCGTCAATATGCATTAGAATGGTATCGCACTTAGCCCACCATCTAGCATTATCACAACACATGCACAAGTCTACTTACTTAATCATTCTCGATCATACATTCATTCCACATTTTCTACTACATTCATCCCACATAAGTTCTCAAATATGCTACACACTATCTAACATTAACAAATTGTAAGTATGAATGCATTATTTATGCATAGACTTACCTCGATACTCAAAAGTATGGAAATATGCAATTTAGTCCACCACCTTGCTTTTGCCTCGGTTTCGATCCGGGCTTCGTCTTTCTTGATCTATAATGAATAATTCAGCTTATTCAATACACACATTGACTAAATTGACCCACATTTCATACTTTAGCAAAATTACTATGTTGCCCCTAAACTTCCTCATATTTACACTTTAGCCCCAAGGCTCGTAAAGTGATTTTTATTCAACTTTCTATCCTTTCATGCTTAGCCGAACCACTTACTCAACTAAAGCATTCATCAAATCTCACTAAATCACACATGTATGACCAAACTAAAGTTTTTCACAATCAAGTCCCTACATGCATTTTCATGGAAAATTACTTAACAAAAGATGTTTCTACTACATCAAGCTTTCATAATCTTCCATAAAACATCAAAATACATGCATGTCATTCATGACCACATTTTTGAACATCCATTATAGCTCATCAAATAGCTAAAAATAGCTTACTCATGCTACCGGGACTTCAAAAATACAAAGAATATCAAAACCGGGCTTAAGAGCACTTACTAGCAAGCTTGAAAATTTGAAAGAACCCTAACAATGGCTTCTCAAATTTTCAGCAGCTAAAGGGGAAGAAGATGAATGAATTTGTCATCTTTTCACCTATTTCAATCACTTATTTGATAAATGACCAAAATGCCCTGTTTGATAAACTTCAAATTTTGACTCATCCATGCCCATTTTTGTCCAAAAATTAGAATTTGGGTAAATTGCTATTTAAGGACCTCTAATTAATAATCTAAAGCTATTTCACACAAATAACTTCTAGAAACACACATTTTGCAACTTTTGCAATTTAGTCCTTTTGGACAATTCAACCACAATTTCACAAAATTGCTTCATGAAACTTCCACACTAGCATGCATACAAGGCATAAACCTCAATAAATCATTTATAACCCTCGGATTTGTGGTCTCGAACCACTATTCTGACTAGGCCCTAAACCAGGATGTTATAGTGCAGGGGTGCATGTCAATGATTATGAGTATGTGACTCATGATGTGTTGGAGATGTGGTAAGGGATAGAAAGAGTAAGCATAGTAGTGGATGTGAATTACATATGTTAGTATAATGCTAATTGTTGTTTAGCTTATACTAGAATGCTTAAATTGTTTATGTGTAAACTTACTAAGCTCAAAGCTTACTCCTTTCTTTTCCCTTGTCTTATAGAGAACAAGGATTGAATCGTGATACGCGGATTAATCGGAAGATCGCCCACACTATCAGCACACTCTGGTACATTGGACTTAATGTTTTGTATATGGCATGTATAGGGGCTAGATAAGTTAGTGAAATTTGTTGTTTTGGCTAAGATGTGTTGGCCATTAGATGGATAAACTATTATTGTATAATGCCATGGTTGTTGGCTACTTTATTATATGAAAAGATGTATTTATCCATGTAAGATTATGTTCATTATGAGTTGGTTATGGATGTGTTGAATGAGTACTTGTTGTGTATGCTAGAGGGGTGAGAAGGGCATGACAAATAGCTTTGTTCTTGTCCATGTGGGTAGACACACGGGCGTGTGTCTAGGCCATGTGTGACACACGGTCAGCCCATGGGCGTGTGACTTGGTCGTGTGTCCCCTGCATGTTAGCATTTCAAGTCAGAATAGACCACGGACTAGCCACACAGGCGTGTCTAGGCCGTGTGAATTTAGTCAGTGTCGACCATGGGTGGAAGACACGGGCATGTCTTGAGGGTACACGGGCGTGTCCCATTCCACATGGGCGTGTGACCCTTGTCTGAGTGAAAGAAATTTTAAGATCGACAAAGTTTCGGTAGAGCCTCGGGAGCTCTCGTATGTATGTTTAAGACCTCGTAGGTCCTTAATGTGGTAGTTGTGGTAGTTATTGAGAGTAGTCACGTTGAGCCTAAGTGGCGATCAAGTGGTTTTAATTCGATAATGCCTCGGGCCCAGTTCCGGTGTAGAATACGGGTAAGGGGTGTTACACTGTAAAACAGAGAAACACATCACACAGTAAGCTTTAGAGCTTAGTAAGTTCGTAATATAATACATTTAACTCAATGAATCAATAACAATACACAAATTAATTCTGTAACACCCCTAACCCGTATCTGTCGCCGGATTAAGGTTATGAGGCATTACCGAACTAGATTGAGAACATCGCAGGCATTTAACGCAATTCATACATTTTACACATTTCCAAAATCATAGATTGAATTTCAAGTTTCCAACTAGTAGTTCATACCAAAAATTCAGATTGATCCAATCAAAACAAAGCTCACATGAATTCATTTGTGTGCATATAACTGAATCTAAGATGTCTATAGGGTACATGCGTCGCATATCTATATGATCTTATAGCACATACAAGAACATAAAGAACAGTTCATACCATACTAAATTTGTTTGCTTAGTACTCAAAACATCATACATATACCATCTTACCATATAATATATCACTTTATTTCATTAACAGATTATCAAATTAGTCTATAGTCATTTTAAGCATCTTAGCATAAATAACAATTATAAATACACTAAATTCGAATAATCAAATAATTTAATCAAAATTTATATAATTAATCAATACATAACTACCTATTCGGTTATATCCATTATGTCAAACCCAATTTAACAAGCTTGAATACAAAACAGAAACATAACAAAAAAATCGTCTTTATAGTCCATGACAATCTTCATATTAATTGTAATATCCCGGGTTAGGGGCTATTTTGTTGTTGCATGAAATTGCATGTGTTTAGTGTGCTGTGTTGCTATTTCGGTGTTTTAGGGGCTTAATTGTGGGCTAGGAGTGTGCCTGAGGGAATGGGAAAATTTTGGTTTTTGGGTGTTAAGTCAGGGGAGCTGTTGGAGCTGGGGTTTAAGAATTTTAATTGATGTTTTGTTGCACAAATAAGGAGCTAGCTTAGTGGCAAAGCATGCGCTACATGGGGAAGCTTGGTGTGGCGTCATCTACTTGTGGTGGAGGTCCAGTGTTCGAGCTGCAGAGTCCCCATTTTGGCTTCATTTTGGACGGCATAGGAGGGAAGAGTTGGATGAAGTTTAAATTCCTCCTTTGACTTGGTCTTCACTTTCAAATGAAAGGTGGAGAGTGATGGTAGGAGTAAGACTTGGTAAACTCATTTGAAATGAGTGGTTGGGAGCTATTGGGGATTTAGCCGAATTTGGGGAGTGTGGAGTGGGGAAGTGGACGGCATGGTATGGTGTTGGAGGGCCGAAATGCATTTGGCATTTTGGGTGTGTTCGGTCACTTTTGTCAAAGAAATTCGTACATTTTCTTCTTTTGAAACCGAGAGTTCAAGAGCATTCAACTGAAATTTGCCTGTTTTCTCTTAAGTTTTCTTGGTAGCCGAATATCCCCTCTTCATGTTCTTTTTTTTTTTGTCATTTGTGTAAACCGAATGGTATTTTCTCTTCTCCATAATTCTTTCGTTGACTTAAAAACATTGATATAATAAACTAATACCTTTTCTTATCATATTTTCGTCTCTTTTCTCTTAATACACTAGTGCCGAATTCACATTGCTCTCTTAGCCGAATTTCCATTTATTTTCTCCCATTTCTTGAAGCACTTGAGCCGAATATCTCTTCAACCATTGACCGATTTCTTTCTTCTCTTAAACCACATCTATTTCTTTTATTATTTTCTTTTCTAGTTTGTAGCCGAATCCTCCCTTGGTGATTGCCGAAATTTCCTTCTAGCTTGTGTTTTCATTTTGGCCGAATCTCTCCTCTCCCTTGTAGCTCTCTTGGCCGAATATCAGTGAAGAGTGGATTTGGTTGGTTGTTCAATCTTTGAACAAGGTAAGTGGGGTGGCCGAATGGCCATATTTTCCCTCTTTTGTTCTTTTTGGTTACGGTTTGGGTGAGGGCCGAATATGGTCATGTTGGAAGGGTACTAATCTCTCGTTATAGGATCTTTGGATTTTGGAAGCAAGCAAGAGGAGTTGTCATCTTCTGTTAATTGACCGGTAAGTGATGGTGAGATATTATTCATGGGTTATTCGTTTAGTTTTGATTAAGTCTAAAAGGTTTCTAAAGGATTAACCGTTCTCTTTTCAAGGTGTAGACGATTGTTGGAAGGAGAACCTTTGTGGTTCGGGTTTGATAAGAAATCAAACCATTAGCAAGGTAAGGGTTCGATATTAACCCCTTTGGGTTTATATGTCTTTGGCCGAATGGTCTTAGTGCCTAATCCTGTGTTGGTCGATTGTTATAGGAGCTTGATAATCGAGGGACTTAGATCGATTCGTTGGGATTTTTAGACGCGTGTATACCAGGTGTGTAAACTAACACACTTCCGTCTAGTAATGTTATTAATAAACCTGTTTGCCTGTTAAAAACTATACCAGTATGACGGATAATTGGATACCCAAACGGGGTATGTGTACGTATCCGGGTAAGTCTAACTTATTACAAGTTCTAGTATGGATACCTTGGGTATTATGATCTATGAGATGTAATGCTAGACATGTTGGCATGATATGCATGATTTGTATGATATGCATGATTACATGAGTATGGTATGTTGATGGGTGATATGAGTGGAGGAGCGGTGATATTTTGTCTTGACGAGCACCAGTGTTTTGGTAACACACTTTGTGACTTTGGGTCACCGAGAGGTTGGGCACCTCATTGCGACTTGTCCTCGTGGTTACACACCAGTAGGTTGGCCCCACATGAGATATGGGATCGTCGCTAGTGATTGGGTATCACACGATGGGTTGGCCCCATCATTCGATTATTGTGACTACGGTCACCGTGTGGTTTGGTACCACATTTGTGTCTTTGGGACACCAGAGGTTGGGCACCTCATTGCGACTTGTCCTCGTGGTTTGACACCACCGTGGGTTGGCCCCACTTGAGATATGGGATCGTCTGCGCTAGTGATTGGGTATCACACGATGGGTTGGCCCCATCATTCGATTATTGTGACTACGGTCACCAGTGGTTTGGTACCACATTTGTGTCTTTGGGACACCGGAGGTTGGGCACCTCATTGCGACTTGTCCTCGTGGTTTGACACCACCGTGGGTTGGCCCCACATGAGATATGGGATCGAATGCTGCTAGTGATTGGGTATCACACGATGGGTTGGCCCCATCATTGGATTTGTGACTTCGGTCACCGGTGCTTTGGTAGCACAAACGTGTCTTTGGGACACCAAAGTGGTTTGGCACCACATTGATGGATATTGTGTCTTTGGGACACGGTGTTTTGGTAACACATTGTGACTATATGTCACCGGTGGTTTGGCACCACCGGTGGTTTGGTACCACACGGGTAGAAAAAGGAGATACGGATGGTTAGGATCGGGTTGCATTAATTATGTTGCTAAGTATGATGTGTGTTAGCATGTTGTTTCATCGGGAGCGGGATTTATGCATCGAGTCATTCGACTCACCCTCTCCTTTGACATTTCAGGTGACCCGTGAGACGCGGACATGGAGCGGGGTGGACTCGGGGTGCACATGCCATGCTTTAATAAAAGTTTTGCTCGGACTATTCACTTTGGGTACTTTAGCTTATTTATTTTTATTTGAGCTTTAATTTGGATTTGTAAAAGGCCTTTAAATTATGCTTTATGATGGTTATGTTTTAATTAGATTCTCAACCTGCTTAACAAATAACTTGGTATGAAATTTTACTAAAAATTTGGTAAGATAATGTTTTCAAAACTATAACGCAATGTGTTTTAAACCATACCATCGGGTATCTCACTATGCTTTGCTATACAGTAGACTCAAATGATTTTCAAACCAAACTCGATATTCTACTAAGTCAAAAATGATTCAAAATAGTACTAAGAAACTATTGGAAATGCTAAATGAAATCAACTCGTTTTTAACTATATACTATGGATAAGTTTTCAAAATCTAATCAAACAGGCCTACTCCAATTTTCTTCCAGTTCACTATGTTTTCGCCCCGCTTTTAAACGAAAAATCTTATCTCTCAAAAACGTTTTCCCCGTAGCATACCAGATTCGGACGTGGTGTCCTATCCGGGTTTGGGGTGTTACATTAATAAGATATTATTATTTTAGCCTATGATGTCATTATTCACAAGACCAAATTGTACCTATAATAAACATCAAAACCATGGCCGAATATATGGTAAACAAATCCTTACCACTTTTGCATCACAATGACATAACCATATGCATCATCTAGTCATTAAAAGAAAACCATATGTATCCTTATCAAAACACAAAATAAGAGCCATATTCATATGGCTATAATACACTTTTTATCCAAGTTTCCAACTCAAACAAAAACATTAATCACCCTATACATGCCTTTATCCAAAAATAAACCAAGCTAAAGGTGTACCAAAAAGATGATTGTATGGTTGACTCTGCTGACGTTTTCTCGAGCCCGTAGCTTAACCAAATCTATAAAATAAAACATTTAAACATACACAGAGTAAGCTTACTAGCTTAGTAAGTCTTAAACAAATACAACTTAATATTCAAACATTTAAACTTTTAATAAATAAATTCATAGCAATGAATATAAACATTATATAAATGAATTATTCATGGTCGAATACCCTAATGCCCTTAACTTAATTATTAACACTTTACTACCATGAACATATACATTATCTAATCATATGAATATCATAAACATTCGTACATTCCAAATCAAATAAACATATCATAATTATCGATCTCTTTTACCATTGTCCTCCTCAATTATAATCGAAACTTCAAGTGATATACACACATGTATATGCCTTAATCTCACATATATATATCTAATTCATGCCTATCAATGATAAGCTCAATATCACAAAATAATATATATTTTGTATCATCAACTTCATTACATCACACCCAACTCAAAACATTTACAAATTACTTTACCTCATTCCTTACTAATATAATAAGCTAACTCTTACCCGAGCTTGTAGCACATAGAATTATATAGACATGTCTCAACTTGCTTGATTCTTGGATTCTCCGTTTATAACATATCACTGGCATTAAGCCTGCTAGGCAATAAGCCCGACATAATACACCGGCACAAGGCCTGCTAGGCATTAAGCCCGAAATAGATCACTGGCACAAGGCCTGCTAGGCATTAAGCCCGAAATAGATCACTGGCACAAGGCCTGCTAGGCTCGAAGCCCGAAATAGATCACTGGCACAAGGCCTGCTAGGCTCGAAGCCCGAAATAGATCACTGGCACAAGGCCTGCTAGGCTCGAAGCCTGAATAACGGTATTATTACCAACTTATTCACATTGCATGCTGTCCAAAATTTCAATAATCACACATTAATCATATCACTTCCACGTCATTCAATCAAAATTTAACAACATTTCGTTTCCATAATTTACTATCCAATTTCGGCTTACCACATTCTATTACTACAAATTTCTTAATTCAACATATAAACCATGATATAATCGATATTAACAATATCAATTTGTTTACAGACTTACCTCGGAAGTCGAATACTTTGAATTTCCCAGTTATTCGTATACTTTAGCTTTTCCCCGATCTAGATCCTTTTCTTTTTGTTCTCGATCTGAGAATATCAAGTAAAGCTCATTCATATACATTCTATCTATTTTAGCTCAAAGCTCAAAGTTATAAAATTTGCCACTTTAACCCCCAAAATTTTAAATTCTTATCATTTACTCCCCAAAGCATTTCACTCAAAAATACACATAAATTAAATTAAAATGCTAAGGACCGAATTTTCTCCTTCATTTATTACATCTATACAAACCGTCAAATTGCATTATTAGTTCAACAATTTTTTTTTACCGTTTACAACTAAGTCCTTAAGACTCCAAACACCAATTATCAAAATTTTCCACAACATCAAGCCAAAGCCGAATGTTCATAATACATATATCATCATATTTCTTTCATTAATCAAGCTACTTAGTTCATCCATGAGTTTCTTTTCTCATGAATTCTTCATTAAGATAATCTCCATTAGAGATTGTAAAGAAAACTTAATAGTCTAACATACATATAGCATATTTAACTTAAATCACTCAAACACAAACAAAATCATATTCATGGCAACTTTTGAAAGGCATTTCTATAACAAAAATTCAGTCATGGGTTAGCTAACTTGCAAGATGACTACCTCAATTATAAAAAATAATCAAGAAATAAACTTGATCACTCACCTAATTATGACATGCAATGGCCGAAAATGGTGAAAATCCTTCTTCTTCTCCTTCCTCAAAGTTTCGGCAATAACAAGAGTAAAAGATGAACACTTCTCTCCCACTAATGTTTTGTTTTTATTATTATAATCATCTCATATCAATTTTATTATCTATTTCCATTTTATAAAATAAAACATCCACTTAGTACTATTTTATTACACTAGCCGTCCATTATACAATCAAAATGGCTAATTTATCACTTCAATACCTACTTCAAAGAAGGCAATTCAATTTGGCCGCCAATTTCATGAAAGCTATTATTTATCCACTTGTTCGATTTAATCCTTTCACTTAAATTGAACACTCAAACGATAAAATTTTTATACGAAACTTTCACACATCATAAATCACATATAATTAACACCATAAAAAAATATTTAAAATTTTTCAGACTCAGATTCGTGGTCCCGAAACCACCGTTCCGATTAGGGTCAAATTCAGACTGTTACAAATTCATCACGTAGATCAACTCATAAATATGTACCATATCATTCATAGCTAATATACTCACTCAACCATTCATAAATCCATTTACAATTTCATCAACCACATAGGTTCAATACGTACCTTGGCCAACACTTATTTGTTCACCATTCATGCTACTCAATGCTCAATACATCATTTCGATTAACCTTTGTTATTCATTCAGTTTATTCACACACTTAGTGCCAAATTTATAGCCAAAGCTTAAATATCATCGCACACTTAGTGCCTTTACATAAAATCGAATTTATCTCGGTATCGCACACACAGTGCCAATCAATAAACCCGAAGCTTCCATTGCTTTGCACACACAGTGCTATTTATCTCTGTCTCGATTCCAATTACGCACACTTAGTGCCACATTTCTCAATTTCATATGTAACATTTCTAATTCAATAACTATACATTCATTCATTTCACATCACATAGATATAAATTTAACAACTTGTATTATATCCGAACTTACCTCGGATGTAGAAATACCGAGATTAGTCGATCAATCGAGCACTTTGTCTTTGTCTCGATCTCGATCCGAATCTCTCCTTTCTTGGTCTATACATATTAAAATTTAGCTCATTCAATCACCAATTCATTCAATTTAGTCCAAACACACATATTTAGGGCATTTTACAAAATAGCCCTCACATTTTCACATTTCGACACTTTCGTCCCTATTTCACAAAATCACAAAAGACACAAAATTTCACTTCACCCATGCCTAGCCGAATTCTTCCTATGTCCATACAAGCCCACACATTTCATTTTTTTCACATTTTAGTCCTCCAATTTCTTATTTTCACAATTTAGCCCAAAATTACTCAATTTCACCAAAAAATTCCAAGACAAAATATGTTAATCTTTCACATATCTTTCATATTTCATTGTCAACTAACACATAGCTCAAGCATTCATCAATGGCATATCTCAAAATCACCATCAAATTCTAAAATTAAAGCATGGGTTTGAAAGAACACGAAGCAACGATTATAAAAACGTAAAAATTATCAAAAACCGAGCTCAAAACATACCTCAATCAAGCTAAACCCTAGCCGAATATCACAAATCTTCAATGGCTATTTCTCTTTTCTATTTTCGGTGGAAGAAAGATGAGAAAATGGCCATCTAATTTGTTTTGTTTAATTATAATGACTTAATAACTCAATTGCCATTTTAACCTTTAATTAAAACATTAAAATTCCACTAATATAAGCCCATTTTTGTCCATCCTAAAAATTAATAGTCCATTTACAACATAAGGACCTCTCATTTAAAAAGCCATGCCAAATAAGCACTTTAACAATCAGCACACAGCTTTTACATTTTATGCGATTAAGTCCTTTTTGCTAATAAAGCACACAATCGATAAAATTTTCACACAAAACTTTCACACATGCTCAATCACATATTATAAACACCAAAAATAATATTAAATTATTTTTTTGACCTCAAATTTGTGGTCCCAAAACCACTATTCTGACTAGGGTCTAAACCGGGCTGTTACAATCTATCCTTTCTTTTTGTCATTCTTATGCTTGTGGAGGGCATTTCGGTCCTAAACGCACCGCACGTAAGGCACTTGAGTGTGGATTGTTTTGGCCACACATATTTTGTGACGCTTATTTATTTTGCAAAACTTGCGAGAGTTGTCAAAAAGTGGGGAATTTAAGCCGAAAGAGTGAGATGCCCCTAACAATTATACATGTTTGTAAAATTTTTTATATGTGGGGCATCGATTTTATGGGACGTTTGTTTCATCATTTAATAATGTTTACATTATTCTCGCTGTAGATTACGTACCTAAATGGGTAGAAGCTAAAGCTAAAGCTAAAATTGTAGTGGATTTTCTAACGAACTCTATTTTTCCAGGTTTGGCACACCGAAAGCACTAATAAGCGATTGGGGAACTCATTTCTGCAACAAGATAATTGATACTCTACTGAAAAAGTATGGGGTGACACAACGTGTGGCCACGACTTATCACCACAAACAAATGGTCTAGCAGAAGTTTCAAACCACGAAATAAAGTTGATTCTGGAAAAGGCCGTGAAATCAAATAGGAATGACTAGAACTTACGTTTAAACAACGCATTGTGGGCGTATGGTACTGCTTACAAGGGACCCATAAGAATGACCCCTTACCAACTCATATTCGGTAAATCCTGTCACCTTCTGGTAGAGTTAGAACATAAGGCATTTTAGGTGGTGAAAAGATGCAACATGGAATTGGATGCCGCATGTACTTATCGAAAATTGGACATTCAAGAACTCGAAGAGATCTGGCGAGACGCATATGAAAACGCCCAAATTTATAAAGACAAAACCAAGGCGTTTCATGAGCAGAAAATATCTCGCAAACAATTTTCAGTTGACTAGAAAGTGTTACTTTACGATCCTACACTGAGAATTTTTTCGGGTAAGCTTCGAACCAAGTGGCTTATTCCTTTTATTATTATTAATACATTTCCTCATGATACGGTTGAAATTAAAAGCAAGGAATCTGGAAGTGTTTTAAAGTCAATGGTTAAAGGTTAAAACCCTTTAACGAGAATTTTCAAGTACACATGGTAGAGGAATTATTTTTTGAGAAGCCGAACGATTAAATTGTTCAGGTTGTCGAGCTAACGACGTTAAACAAAAGCACTTTATGGGAGACAACCCACAATTATTTTCATTTAGTAATTTATTTTATTTATTTAATTTAATTTTGGAATCTAGTTTAGTTTGAAAATTAAATAAAATATTATTTTAATCCATTCGGTCGTGTTATTTTCCAAGAGCATGGACAACAACAGAAATTTGTTAAAAGTCAGAATTAAATTGTGGCGTATGTAACAGCCCGATTTAGGGGCTAGTCGGAACAGTGGTCTCGGGACCACTAATTCGAGGTTGAAGAAAAATATTTTGATATTATTTTATGTGTTATTAAATGTTTATAAAGAGGCATGAGAATTTTGGTGCTTTAATTTTAGCGATTGAGGGCTTAATTGCGAAAAAAGGACTAAATCGCATAAAGTGCGAAAGTTCTATTTTATTTGCTAGAAGTTCCAAATAGCTATAGAATGTGAATTGGAGGTCTTTAAAGTGAAATTATGCCTTCCTATAAGTGATGGACGGTCAAGGGGACAAGAAATTAAAATTTGACAAGGGTTGGTGACATTAGTTGACTAAAGGAATAAAATAAAGGGAAAAATAAAGAAAAGAAAGCTATCATCTTTTCTCCATCTTCTCTCCACCAAAAATGAGCAGCAACAAGGGGGTTTTTGAAGCTTAAAATTTCAGCAAGCAATTCTCCTCTCTAGTAAGTGAACTTGATGATTGTTCTTGATAAAAATTGTACTTTTGGAGTCCCCAAAGCTTAAGCTTTCTAAAGAGGGGACTAGTTTTCATTATGGTTGAAAGTCTAGGGACTTGACATGATAGAGTTCATGTTGTTTGATGAGTTTTTATGGAAGAAAATGAATGTTAGGATGTTGATAAACAACTTTTGTGAAAGGTGTTGTCATGAAAACACCTAATTGAGACTAAAATGCAAAAGTTGTAATTTGTTCATTAAGGCATGAAATTGATGGAATTGAGAATAGTTGTAAGAGGATTAAATTTTCAGCTAGGCTTGTTTAACAAGAAAATGTGATGAAAATTTATTTATTTAGCCTAGGGGCAAAATTGTAATTTTTGTTAAAGTATAGGGCAAAATGGTCATTTTTGCCTAAGTAGAGATTATATTGTAATACAATCATTAAGTGATTAAATGAGTGAATTTCATTGTTCTAGATCAAAGAAAATGAGTTTCGGACCTAGAACGGATGAAAAAAGAAATATGGGCAAAAAGTCCTTTTCGGCTCTTTCGACATCGAGGTAAGTTCATGTGCAAATGTTGAAATTACGTATGAGCTTATTTAGTATTCTAATGTTGTATGGAATGTATATTACTATATGAATGTATGAAATGTCTCTTGATGAGATGTCAATGGAATTGAATTTAGAGTAATGGGAAAGGTGTATAGCACGATAGGACGATGGGTAAAGGCTCGAGTAAGACCATATTGGGATATGGCCTCGGTGTAAGAATTCGTATAAGACCATGTCAGGGACATGGCATCGATATGTTAATGTATGTAAAACCCAATTGGGGTAGAGTGACAACGAGAACTATGTGCATGAGACTCAAGAGAGTTATTTAACAATTCGAATGATTCATTGTATATGTGAATGTATGTGGTTGTACCATGAGTAGCACAAGTATGTGTAGAATTGAATTGAGATGAATTAAATAAATGACGAACCCCTAGTGGGGTATGTGTATTTGATGCACTGTGTGAATGAGAACGAATATCGTAGAAAGTTAAGTAAAAATGGAAACATGTGAGAATGTTCTTGAATAAACATTTGAAATAGAGTTATACTTGTGAATTATCATCCATGAATGTAAATAACGGTAAGCTATGTGCGATATCACCTTATTGATTATTGATCGATGGGCTATGTGTGATACCATCACTTATAAATGATTGGTGGGTTATATGCGATACCTCTCTATTAGAGATTCAATGGTGGGCTAAGTGCGAAACCACCGAGATATTAGTAGCATAAGCGGCTTATTGAAAATGCTTGATGTGTTGTTATTTATGACCTTGTGACGATCAGTGCAGGAACGTATACTAATTAAATGAACGAATTGGCTTGTGATATGGTAAGAATGTGGTAAGAGATTGAATGAGTAAGTTTCAAGAATGGTTGAGTAAGTAACTATGAGTTAATGAGAAAAATTCAACATATTGCCTTGGGGTTATGTATATTCAGTGAATATCAATATTTTTCAAATTATACAGATGAACTTACTAAGCATTATTTCTTACTCTTTTACTTTTCTCATCTTTTATAGGTTTTATTACTTAGCTCGGGTTGGAGACATGGGAGATGTTTCACACTATCGAGCAGACACACGGTATGAGGTAGCAAGTCCTTAAGAGTCATGGCATGTATAGGGATTCGTTTAAAGTTGATGAAGTCTATTTGTAGTAGCCAAATGTTGTTGGCCAAAGAGTATTCATAGTATGGTTGTGTATAGCCATTTATGATGGTTTAAGTCGTTGTAAATGTTGTGGGAACAATTCTCCCAAGTGTACGAGAGGAAAACTTTATTTTCATGAACCAAACGTGTTAATTTATGTGTTTCAATTGATGATTTGAGAATGTATTGAAGTAGTTTATAAATGTATGCAAATGGGAGTGGTAAAAGGCTTGGTAAGATAGCCTCTAAGTGCCCACACGGATAGACACACGGGCATGTGTCTAGGCCGTGTGTCTCCTGCACCTTAGTATCTTAAGTCAGATTAGACCACGGGCTGATCACACGGCCGTTTGTTCAAGTCATGTGTTACGCACGGCCAGCACATGAGCGTATGCCTAGGCCGTATTGAATAAGTCAGTATATCAAGGTATAGCACATGGTTTAGGCCCACGGGCGTGTCAAGACCGTGTGTGATTAGTCAGTGTCGACCACGGGTTGGAGGCACGGACATGTAATAGGGCACACTAGCGTGTTCCCAAACCACATGGGCGTGTGCCTTAACCGTGGGGCATTTGGCAGAATTCTTGGGTTTTTAAGCACGGTTGTTGAACATGGGCGTGCGTGTCTACACACGGGCGTGTCTCATTCTACATGGGCGTGTGACCCTTGTTTCAAAGAAAAGCTTCTTTTAACTCGTAAAAGTTTTCGAACGCAAGTTTAAGGCCTCGTAGGCCCACGATATAAATGACTTGACTAAGAAAGAGAAGTTTTTAATTCGGAACAAAATTTCATAGCCGTAAGTACATGTATAAGAAAGTTCAAGCATAGTAATGTCTTGTATCTGGTCTTAGCCTCAGACTCGGGTATGGGGTGTTACATTTAGTGGTATCAGAGCTACGGTTTAGTCGGTTCTAGGACTAACCTAGCGTGAGTAAGAGTCTAGCTATACATGCCATATGTGGACCGTGATAGTGTGATATCTCCCGGCTCTAACAAAATGGTTTTGTTAAGACAGAGACGATTCCCAACCGAGCTAATTTCAGTAAGTTTGTATGATTTTCAAGTTTCATGAATATTTCGTTGAACGGCTTGTGATGTTGCTATGTGCACATTATTTCTATGAAAATGTTCAATGATCTGATAAATAAAGAAATCAATAAGATTAAGTATTAGTAAGTCCCGATTGAAGATAAATTTTCTAGGATACTCGATCTACCACTTGAGATACGAAAGTTCGTATAAAACCAAGCCAGGGCATGGCATCGAAAATTGAGCAAGTTATCATGTAAGTCCAAGGTAAGCTTGGCATTGATTCAAGAAGAGATATTCCATGTAAGACCATATCTAGGATATAGCTTTGGCATCAAGTTATGTGGGACGAGATTTAGTATCCTCGGTTATTCACAATAATTCATTGGGCAAAAGAGTAAAGCTTAAATGAAATAGCAAGAAAGTTAGTGGTAAAGTTGATATTATGTCATGCTAGTTAAGGCTGACTAACAAGTATAATTCATGTTATGAATGATGATGCTGAGATTATGTTTATTATAGTAAAGCATACTGATCTATGTGGTCAAGTGTTACAGGTACTTTGTTTACCTTACAAGCATGAGACTAGTAAGTGCCATGATGTATGTGAAAAGCAGTAAGAGTAAGTAAGCACTTGCGATTTGTGATGCCATTGTTTATGATAAATATGTTCACATGATTAAAAA
Source organism: Gossypium sturtianum (assembly GCA_025698515.1). NCBI lineage: Eukaryota > Viridiplantae > Streptophyta > Magnoliopsida > Malvales > Malvaceae > Gossypium > Gossypium sturtianum. Next base: position 73,071,019 of record CM046943.1, on the reverse strand, counting down.
CTGAAAAGTTCAATTTAGTAGAATGCAGGATATGAGTACGGTCGTTCAACGATGAAAAGATGAATAAGACCATGGTTGGACCATGGCAATAAGAAGGTCAGTGTAAGACCATGTTTGGAACATGGCATCGACCGTATTATGAGGGTCAGTGTAAGACCATGTTTGAAACATGGCATCGGCCGTATTATGAGTGCCAGTGTAAGACCATGTTTGGAACATGGCATCGGCATTAAGACAAGAGCTGGTGTAAGACCATATCTGGGATATGGCATCAACATTGACATGCGTTCCATGTAAGACCGTATCAGGGATATGGCATTGGTATTGGTATAAGATTTCATGTAAGACCATAGCGAGGCTATGGCATCGTGATGACATATAAAGAAGTAGCTAGACTATCCTTGTCGTGATACGAGTAAGACCATAGTTGGACTATGGCAATCAGGTAGACGACGTACTCAAACCCGTACAACATTCATTAATTGATAAGTGATTGTAAGAGAAAGTAGGGTTAAATGTTGAGTACTCGAGCAGATATTAATGTGGAACTTGAATTATTAAAAGTTACAGTTCAAAAGTATAAGGGATAGAAACAATTGTAGAGTGATAAATGTGAAAACCCACTCGAGATGAGTTATATGACTATGATGAATATTAAGTCATATGTATGTAGTCACGAGAGCCAAGTTAAGGGGCTCTGTGACCTCACTCTCCTTACCATTGTTGAATTATGATGAGATGTTAAGAGAGTTAAATTGAGTAAGTTTACATGTGATTAATGTAGTATTTATGTTAGCACTTTAAGAATGCTTTGTATCACATTGATACATGATACTCTATTAGATAGAGTAATCGTTGTTGAACATGAGGTTGAAGTCCTAGGGGACTATAATGAAAAGGCTATCATTGAGATATGAAATAGATAAGGTCCCGTATGAGACCATGTTCTGGGCATGGCCTCGATACCGAGTTGAAGTTCCGTATAAAACCATATTTGTAATATGGCATCGGTAATGAATATGAGAATCGTGTAAGACCATGTTCAGAATATGGCATCGATACTTGATGTAGAAGTCCATATAAGACCACCTCAGGGATGTGGCATTGGTTTCGTACCTACATGAATGACGATGAATATGCGTCTTTGATTATCCCTAGTGATCAATGGGACACATAGATGAGTCTAGAGGTAGAAATGGAAATTGTACTAAAGCCATGTGAATGAGTAAATATAGACACTCGTGAACGAGTCAAGAAGAAATGAGTACGATGTATGGCATGGTATGTGCTAAATAAATGGCAAGTTTGATTAAGTTGGCTTAAAGCCTGTAGTTTGTGCATGGTTAGTTGATGCCATGGATGGATTATAATAATAATCCCCTTGAGTATTACGTATAAATAGCTGTTACCTTTCAAGGCTGATGTAGTTGTTCTTTTCATAAATTGTGATTGTGTGAGAATGTTAGCTGATAGTAAAAATTAGACAAAACGGTTGTCGATTTGGTTAATTGAAATCGACATTCCTTTATCTTTTCGTAACCTTAATTGGGTACTTTGAGGAGGAAGTTGGTGATGATTTGTGTATAAGAGGTGAAATCGCAAGTTTCACGTTGCGTGATGGGTTTTCGGGTAAGCCGAATAGAGTTAATGAATTCGATTGAGATGTCTCTGCTATCGTGTGATATGACGATAGTAAAGGTCTTAGATTAGCATAACAAGAGCAACTCAGATGAGAGTGTGCTTAAAATACATTTTCAGCATGGAGAAAAGAGTAGATTAATGTATTGAAAAATGATTCAAGTTCTGAGTATATTCAAGCATGAATCAGTAAAGAGAATAAAATTATGTGTGTACGTGAGTAGAGAGCATGATACAAAGATATACTCATCAAAATGTTCAAACCGTGATGGTTGAGTTGAAGGCTATAAAGGGAACTGTTAACTAAAAGTTTTAGCACTGAGTTCAGCACGAATCGAGAAAAAGAGCTGACAGGTTGGTGATCCAGAGACGATCACTTTTATGTCTTTATTGTAAGCTAGATGTTATGAAATGATCCATGGGATCATCGATGCGTATTTTCTGAATTTTTTTTATGATGAAAGAGTATCATATACTACAGGAGATTTTGAAAATGAAATAGTGAAATGGCTAGAGCTAATACAATGATAGGTATAGTTATTGTAATACTTTCGGATAGTAGACATAGTATAGATGTCTGAATGAATGATCCATGTTAAGCAATGTGAGTTGGTTACTCGATTGACCTTAGTTGATAAATCCAGATTGAATAAGATTATCGTTGTTGAAGTTTCCTCGAGATAAAATTTGAATGATGATGAATCCAAAACTTATACAGAAGTTTGGTACGAGATTTAGTAGTAGCATATCTACTAATGCAAGAATAAGGAAATGCAGTTATGTGCATAAATGTTTTTACAATAGAGTACATTTCCCTATATGATTGAGTTTATGGTCAGGAGTAGTTGACCACTAAAAGCCGAGTTTTTAAAGCGTACAAGTCAAGAGTATTAAAGTCGGTGAATGCTTTAATGAGAAAGTGAGATGAAACTTTACAGACTTCAAATTTGGTTTGACAAAATTTCCAAGAAAAGGAAATGTCATTCGAATTGTAGTAAATCAACCAGTGAAGATCCGAACGATCATTTGGGCATGTACGGAGTTCCAAATTAGTGGATTTCTGGACATAGTATAAGCCCCAGAGGAAGAATAACCTAGGTCTCAAGTTACGTTTCGATCTTATGTATCACAGCTTAAGAGTTATCGGCAAGAGGAATTTGAGGATAAGTGGATTTGCGATTTTGAAGATTAGATGGAAACATTTTTTTTTAGAATGTTAGTAGCTAACCCTCCTGATAAGATTTTCGGGGACAAAAATCCCTAAGAGGGGAGAATTATAACAGCTCGATTTAGGGGCTAGTCAGAACAGTGGTCTCGGGACCACTAATTCGAGGTTGAAGAAAAATATTTTGATATTATTTTATGTATTATTAAATGTTTATAAAGAGGCATGAGAATTTTGGTGCTTTAATTTTAGCGATTGAGGGCTTAATTGCGAAAAAAGGACTAAATCGCATAAACAGTGAAAGTTCTATTTTATTTGCTAGAAGTGTCAAATAGCTATAGAATGTGAATTGGAGGTCTTTAAAGTGCAATTATGCCTTCCTATAAGTGATGGACGGTCAAGGGGACAAGAAATTAAAATTTGACAAGGGTTGGTGACATTAGTTGACTAAAGGAATAAAATAAAGGGAAAAATAAAGAAAAGAAAGCTATCATCTTTTCTTCATCTTCTCTCCACCGAAAATGAGCAGCAACAAGGGGGTTTTTGAAGCTTAAAATTTCAGCAAGCAATTCTCCTCTCTAGTAAGTGATCTTGATGATTTTTCTTGATAAAAATTGTACTTTTGGAGTCCCCAAAGCTTAAGCTTTCTAAAGAGTAGACTAGTTTTCATTATGGTTGAAAGTCTAGGGACTTGCCATGATAGATTTCATGTTGTTTGATGAGTTTTTATGGAAGAAAATGAATGTTAGGATGTTGATAAACAACTTTTGTGAAAGGTGTTGTCATGAAAACACCTAATTGGGACTAAAATGCAAAAGTTGTAATTTGTTCATTAAGGCATGAAATTGATGGAATTGAGAATAGTTGTAAGAGGATTAAATGTTCAGCTAGGTTTGTTTAACAAGAAAATGTGATGAAAATTTATTTACGAGCCTAGGGGCAAAATCATAATTTTGCCAAAGTATAGGGGCAAAATGGTCATTTTTGCCTAAGTAGAGATTATATTGTAATACGATCATTAAGTGATTAAATGAGTGAATTTCATTGTTCTAGATCAAAGAAAATGAGTTTCGGACCTAGAATGGATGAAAAGAGAAATATGGGCAAAAAGTCCTTTTCGGCTCTTTCGACATCGAGGTAAGTTCATGTGCAAATGTTGAAATTACGTATGAGCTTATTTAGTATTCCAATGTTGTATGGAATGTATATTACTATATGAATGTATGAAATGTCTCTTGATGAGATGTCAATGGAATTGAATTTAGAGTAATAGGAAAGGTGTATAGCACGATAGGACGATGGGTAAAGGCTCGAGTAAGACCATATTGGGATATGGCCTCGGTGTAAGAATTCGTATAAGACCATGTCAGGGACATGGCATCGATATGTTAGTGTATGTAAAACCCAATTGGGGTAGAGTGACAACGAGAACTATGTGCATGAGACTCAAGAGAGTTATTTAACAATTCGAATGATTCATTGTATATGTGAATGTATGTGGTTGTACCATAAGTAGCACAAGTATGTGTAGAATTGAATTGAGATGAATTAAATAAATGACGAACCCCTAGTGGGGTATGTGTATTTGATGCACTGTGTGAATGAGAACGAATATCGTAGAAAGTTAAGTAAAAATGGAAACATGTGAGAATGTTCTTGAATGAACATTTGAAATAGAGTTATACTTGTGAATAATCATCCATGAATGTAAATAACGGTAAGCTATGTGCGATATCACCTTATTGATTGTTGATCGATGGGCTATGTGTGATACCATCACTTATAAATGATTGGTGGGTTATATGCGATACCTCTCTATTAGAGATTCAATGGTGGGCTAAGCGCGAAACCACCGAGATATTAGTAGCATGAGCGGCTTATTGAAAACGCTTGATGTGTTGTTATTTATGACCTTGTGACGATCAGTGCAGGAACGTATACTAATTAAACGAACGAATTGGCTTGTGATATGGTAAGAATGTTGTAAGAGATTGAATGTGTAAGTTTCAAGAATGGTTGAGTAAGTAACTATGAGTTAATGAGAAAAATTCAACATATTGCCTTGGGGTTATGTATATTCAGTGAATATCAATATTTTTCAAATTATACAGATGAACTTACTAAGCATTATTGCTTACTCTTTTACTTTTCTCATCTTTTATAGGTTTTATTACTTAGCTCGGGTTGGAGACCGCCAGAGATGTTTCACACTATCGAGCAGACACACGGTATGAGGTAGCAAGTCCTTAAGAGTCATGGCATGTATAGGGATTCGTTTAAAGTTGATGAAGTCTATTTGTAGTAGCCAAATGTTGTTGGCCAAAGAGTATTCATAGTATGGTTGTGTATAGCCATTTATGATGGTTTAAGTTGTTGTAAATGTTGTGGGAATAATTCTCCCAAGTGTACGAGAGGAAAAATTTATTTTCATGAACCAAATGTGTTAATTTATGTGTTTCAATTGATGATTTGAGAATGTATTGAAGTAGTTTATAAATGTATGCAAATGGGAGTGGTAAAAGGCTTGGTAAGATAGCCTCTAAGTGCCCACACGGATAGACACACGGGCGTGTGTCTAGGCTGTGTGTCTTCTGCACCTTAGTATCTTAAGTCAGATTAGACCACGGGCTAATCACACGATCGTTTGTTCAAGTCGTGTGTTACGCACGGCCAGCACATGGGCGTGTTCCTAGGCCGTATTGAATAAGTCAGTATATCAAGGTATAGCACACGATTTAGGCCCACGGGCGTGTCAAGACCGTGTGTGATTAGTCAGTGTCGACCACGGGTTGGAGGCACGGACATGTAATAGGGCACACGGGCGTGTTCCCAAACCGCATGGGCGTGTGCCTTAATCGTGGGGCATTTGGCAGAATGCTTGGGTTTTTAAGCACAGTTGTTGAACATGGGTGTGCGTGTCTACGCACGGACGTGTCTCATTCTACATGGGCGTGTGACCCCTGTTTCAAAGGAAAGTTTCTTTTAACTCGTAAAAGTTTCCGAACGCAAGTTTAAGGCCTCGTAGGCCCACGATACGAATGACTTGACTAAGAAAGAGAAGTTTTTAATTCGAAACGAAATTTCATAGCCGTAAGTACTTGTATAAGAAAGTTCAAGCATAGTAATGTCTCGTATCCGGTCTTAGCCTCAGACTCGGGTATGGGGTGTTACAGGGTAGGCACGTTTGCGTTGGATGCATTCATCTTTCTCAAACAAACAAACCCATATCCTTACCCAAAAGTATAAGAGCCCAACATACCAAGCCCCAAACAAAAAGAATAAGGAAAGAAAGGGTTAGCAGTCTAGCCCAAAAGAAGAAAAAAGAAAGAGGGCCAAATGGCCCAAGAAGGAAAAAGAGAAAAAAGAAGGAAAGGTGGCCAAACAGCCAAAGAAAAGAATAAGGAAAAAAAAAAAGAAAAGAAGGAAGGGCCCGACGGCCAATGAAGAAAAAGAAAGAAAAAAAGATGAAGAATAAAGTTTTTTTTTCAAACCCCCACCTTATCCGTTCTTTTTCTTTTCCCTATTTTCCTTCTTCACTCATCTTCCTCACCAAAACCTTAACTCCCTCAAGCCGCCGCCGTCAACCCCTTGACTGCCATCGACCTCTTCGCCAACACTGTCACCGTTAGCCTTCACCTTCGTCGAGAAAAAGACCACCCCAAACACCACCTCACACCATCAACGCACTACCATTCTCCACATCCCCCACCGTTAAACACCTCCATTTGAAGCTGTCACCACCGTTGTCTGCAGCCTCACCGCCGACTTACACCCCCTCACTTAAAACACCACAAAACATCGTATTTTCTCACCCTAAACCAACCACCACCTTCACCCACCCCAAAAACGCCACATTTCATCCCATAGCCGCCACCCTTAGAAGCACAATAATTTGTAACGACATTTCAACCACCATCCGTAGCCGATTGCCACTGTCCACCGCCGCCTGTTATTGGTCTCCACCACGGGCCGCCACTAAATAGTTATCCCCGATTATTTTTTAGCCCAAAAAATCCCATGGTTCGTACTAGACGCCAATCAACCAATATTGTCCCGAGTTCATTAAACCGAGGCGAAACTAATTTTCAAAGACCAGTGACCATCGAACTTGACGAAGAAGTTCTAGAACCACCACCGTTGATACATGTTGCTAGAACGAATCAACATCGACAAAGAAGCCCGACACTGGTCGAGATGGAAAGTTCGCACGTTTGTCCCGACGAGTCTAGCAACACAAGGTATAACGTTTAGAACCCACAAACTGATTTACTGTTATTAACATTTTCTACTGGTTATTTAGACTGAGTTAGAACGACGAACCCAAGTGAACAACCTAGTCCACGGTGAACAAGGTCAACCACTGCTCGTGCTTGACATACATGATCACACCAGCCCAATGAAAGGTCAGAACCAACCCCAAATAGCAGTACTAAAGCCACTGATATATTGAGCCCACCGCAAAGCCCAATCGAAAATGAGTACCAGCCTCCACGTAATAATAGATGCAGCCAGCGAGGCCAAACATATACAATGCCGCCAGAACAAAGACTACGAGGATTTCTAAATTTTACAATATCAGAACACCAAACAAGATATGAGGAAATTCAAAATCGGCCAAATCCAGTCTGTAAATATATCTTTCTCTTTACTCTTAATGCACTTAACATGCGTGAGTCGGTATTTAATTATTTTGTTGCTATTTGTTAGAAATCATATGCAAATATTTATGATGTTGCTTACTATGAACTTGTGTTCGAATTTTATGCAACATTTAATTTTAATATGTTTGAAGTTACAACTGTTGAAACCCCGGATATAATTAAATTAAGATTGCTTGGTAATTCATTTTCTATGTCTATTTCCAATTTTAACATAGCCATGGGTTTCGTTGACCCTAACAATGTCCAATCCGACTCATACCATAGTGCTCTTCTTGATATACCTAGGGATTTTGATGCCTATTCCGCTTACTCAGTTTTGACAAACTCAGTATCTTAGACTTACAATTCTAAAGCCTCTAAAGCTTTATTAGTGCATGAATTGGCCCTAAGGCACATTCATAGGTTTCTTGCTTTTAATTATTCAAGGCGCAATGATTCTACATCCGTCTTAACTAGGACAGAGCTATTTTTCTTATGGTGCATGCATTTCGGTTTTAGAGTCAATTTGGGATATCTATTTGCATGTAATTTTCATGCTGTAATTTAGACTCATTGACCTCTCATACTCGGCCCTTACATCACACACCTAGCTAAAAAATGCTTCCATCTAGAGCTGATTTTTCGTCATTAAATATGCTTATAATATGGATCCTTTGGATGAATATTGATTAGATTCTATGGGTTTACTTGTTGGCAACCCCTACTTCATTTTATTTTGTTCCCCCAGGTACACAAACCACTCGAAGCAATAAAGTCTTTCGACGAAGACACGATCCGGCTACTAGAGAGCAAGAAGAGCAACCACCTTGCACTGTGGATGAACGAGTTCGTCGCATTGAGGCTCGCCTAGAAACAATGGAAGCCAACATCTCAAGCATCTTCACCATCTTGCAAAGCGGTCACTTCCAACGCCCACGGGCCCATTAAATATAAACGGGGAGTACACTTTCTCCACTCTTATTATTCTTTTTGCACATTGAGGGTTATGTGGGCTAAGTAGGGAGGATCATGCCATACTTTCTTTTTGCATGTGTTTTGCTAAGAATAATTTCTTAATTCATTTCAGAAATAAACCTCTAATTCTTATGTTTAGTTTATTTAAATAAGTGGGAGAATCATGAATAACTATTGCTTGCTTTATCAATGAATATTTTGTAGAATTGAAAATGTTATGCCTTTGTCAATATTTCATGAAAATTGTTGGGTTTTTTTTAACTTACCTAATGAAAATACTCGTTTTAAATAAAGTTGCTAATAGCTTGGTTAAGAGTGAAGATTTGGAAATGTAACCAAGTTGAGTAACCGGGATGAGGTGCTTGGGTTGTCATCTCGTTCCGCGTTAGAAGGTTTGGTGACGAACCGAAGCTTGTAACACTCCGCTAACTAAGCTGCCTTGAGAAAGGAGAAATAAATCGATTAAGGACGTGTAAAATTGAGTAACCGGGATAAGGTGCTTGGGTTGTCATCTCATTTCGCGTCAAAAGGTTTGATTATGTCTCGAATTCGTTAAAATTAAATAATTAAATAAAAAGAACGTGTCGGGTTGAGTAATCGGGCTGAGGTGCTTGGGTTGTCATCTCATTTCACGTCAAAATACTTGACTACGTTTGAAAAATAAATAAAAAATTTAAAAAATACAAATAATAAAAAATATATAAATAAAAGTATATATTGGGTATGATCGTTTCGCATGTTTGATTAAGCCTAAATTTAGTGAAATAGTTGAATATGACATACTGTTCGAGATTTTATAAATTGCTTATTGATTGAGCTTAACAATTGTTTATTTTTTATTCACCTAATTGTTTGCAGTATGCTTGACTAGGAAAGGGGGTTTTGATTTTGAAAAGGATTGACGAATTATTTTTAGTGGATATCATGCTTGAGGACAAGAATTGGCTAAGTAGGGGGAATTTGATAGCAAGATAAATTCGTATTTTAATATATTTATTTTTGGTTAATTATCGGATAAAATGCTATTAAATTTGGATTTTTCTTATCAGGAATGAAGTTAGTGTGCTGAATTCAAATTCTTACAAAAAGGGGGCTAAATTGGAACAAAAAGTAAAAAGGAGGGCTTGGTTGAAAGATTGAAGATACAAAGATGACTGGATAAAGATTAAAGGGTTGAAGATTTTTTTTTTAAAAAGTGAATGGATAAAGATTGAAAGATTTTTTATATTGTTACAACTCTGTAATTAGTTTAAATTTAATCTCTAGTTTAAATTTGATTTTTAAATTTTAAATTATTTAGTGATAATATTTAAGGAAAATCTAGCTAAATTTTAGCACTAGAAGTGTGTATAAATACCTAATGGCTATAGCCAATTAAACACACACTTTGCTTTGGCATTTAACAAATTCCTTTTTTTTCCTCCCCTTTCCTATGCCATTTACATTCTGCAAACTTCTATTCTGTTTCATTTTTTTACTTCAAACCCTTTTTGGTTTAATTACCTTCCAAGGCCCTTCCCCTTTCCATCACCCACAATTCCACAAATCTATTTTCAAAGCATAATTTTCTTCATGATTAACTAAACCTTTTTTATCTTTAGCCCGGAAATTGCTCCAACAAAACAATCGTGAGATACGAACCCGCTTAAAAAAACCTTTCAATGCAGTATTTTCTATCTCTCCGGTATATGTGATAGTACAAATGCATCCCTTAAAGTTGATTCAGCTTGGATTTAAAAAGTGCACGTTGGGTTGGAGTTGTTTGGCGTACAGTTGGGAAGACGAATCGACCATGCTGTGTTCGAATTCCCGCGAGCAAATTGGCGTGTCTAGGTGGAAAAAACCAATTAGATTCCGTTAAGGGAGATAAAGATCGGATTTAAATAACCCACGCGATTGAAGCCATTGATTTGAGTTGGGCTTTTCAGATTGCAAGGCTGTCAAAATCTTACATTGCAAACACATGTATCGCAGTTAGAAATTTGGCAAGAGTCGGTTTACAGGTCGTACCGAGATCGACTACATAAGAAAAAGTTGGCAGTCGGGACGTTCTTGGTCGCTATAACCAGCTTATTACTTTGAAGGGAAGATCTATTTCAAGGATCGATTCAATATTGGAGTACACCAAGACTAAGGCTAAGCTTAAAAATATTTTATTTATCCACTTATTTTATTTTCTTAAATTTATTTTTGCGTTTTCAAACCTGTTTTTGTTTTATTTTATTACACTTCGTATTTCCTTATTTTATCATCTTAATCAATTTAAATCCCCTATTTTTACTTTTTTTCAACATTTGCTACTCATGGGTCGTGGGCACGACTGTGACCACGACAGCGATTTTGGTTACGGAAAAAGGCGAAATTAGAAAGCTAGTCCCTGTGGATTCGACCCTACTGCTCTATACTGCTATTTACTATTATTTTGTCGTAGGAATTTATATTTGGTGGTTTCGACCCCCATCAAAGACCTATTATCAAGGACCAATTCGAAACCAAAGCAAAAATCGAGTCTGAAGCTAGAATATCATCACATCGATTTATTCAATCAATTTTGTTTCTTTTTATTTTACTGCTATTTCGATTTTAATTATTTCTATTATTTTTTAATCAAACTTAATTCCCTTTTTTATTTTCACATAGGTCATCACACGTTGTGGGCACAATAGCTTCCTGACACACAATTTGGTTTATATCAAATGGCAATTTGGGATATCCAAGTCTCTGTAAGATCGACCTTACTTCTTACATTGCTATTTATATACTATTTAGGTTTAAGAATATTATTTTTATGAATTCGAAACCCATCAGATGTTAATGCAATAATTTGTGCTACCTGCAAATATTCAGAGATGATGACGGAACTTCACATAAAATTGTTGAATGATAAGATACAAACCACATTCTTATCTACCCTGAATCACTGGTAGGGGTGAGCGTTCGATCAAATCGAGTGAAAAAATTTTGAGTTAATTGAGTTGACGAGTTTTATTTTATCATCCTAACTCAATTAGAAAATTTTTCGAATCAAGTTGAGTGAAATGAAATTCAAGTCGAGTCAAATCGAATCACGTGAAACTGTTCGAATTGAATTAAAAAATTAAACATGTCAAATAAAAACCTTGTTATAGTATAACTAATTCCAAGTATATTTAAAAACTTTTTCAAAGCAAAATAACAAAAAAAAGGATACTTTGATAAACTTAAATCATTAATTAACTTATTTAGATCCCAAAATTATTATTTTAGAAAATATTTAAAATTCTAACTTTCTTTATATATTCTTTAGAAATTTTTTAATTTTTATAATTTTTTAAAAATATAAATTTTGGAACTTTTTATAAATATTTTGAATTTTAAAAATTATTTTGAATTATTTTGTAATTTTTGTTGAGAGAGAACAATTTGCTCATTTTTAAAATTTATAGGGATCAAAATGGTATTTATACCAATTTGTTATTCAAATTATAAAATTCAACTCAACTGGAACTCAAATTACTTATTCAAGTTGACTCAAAAAAATCAAATAACTCAATTCGATTAACTCAAAATTTAATTTTTTTCGATTTTTTTAATCGAATCGAGTTTTACTCACTCCTAATCATTGCTGGAAAATATATCTACTAGCTATGATGAAGTTGATTATTGTTTCCAATCTTAATCAAACTAGAGAAAATCATGCAATTGCATTGATATTCAATTTTTTATATGTTCTTTTTAGAGTTTTTAATAATTTTTTATAATTTTTAAAATGTTTCACTCATCCAAAATGAATATAAACAATCATTGGTACATATTCATTCTATACCAGATTTTTTTTAAGAAAAATTGATTTTTTTTAATTTTTAATAATATGGCAGTTTTTTGGTGACACGCAACCATGTCGACAAGATTAACTATCAAATTGATCAATTGCCAGTTTGTTAACAAAAAAGGTTAACTGATTTTTTTTTAATCACTAAAAATTTAATTGGGTACAACTTTTTTTTATTATAAAAGCCCAATTAAATTTTTTTATTTTTTAATTATGGCTTCTTTTTTTACGAGCCTAAAGGAAACCCTTCCATTTGAAGCTGTTTTCACCCACTAAAGATCAATGTTACAGTGAAAATGAAAAGCAGTGATGTGGTGAAGTAATTTCACCATTGTCATCCAAAAGCTATTTTAGTATCAATGAGAAAGAATAAAAGAGAATGTACTCTAAAGGGAACCTTAGAAGGCCTGAGAAAAAAAAACCCATGATATCACTCAGATGGATGCCACCACACTCAACATCACCCGGCTTGCTCCTAACCTGCCATCCACGTTAATTTTCAGGCAGCCAAGTGGAGGAGACCAAAACAATATATCTCTTGACTGTCTTACATAATCTAGAAAGTAGCATCCTTTTATTATCAAACCTGATAGCATTGCATGTGAGCTATATAACTATATAGCACCGAAAATGTTTTTTAAAAATAATCAACATATAATACATTCTTAAAAATCAATTATAATCAATCAATCAGTCAATTACAATCTCATAAAAAATCTATGAAAGATGAACTAGAAATTAATATGAAGAAAGAAAACTCAAGGACAGAAAGTTACAAGATAATTTGCTCCGCCAGTGCAGGTAAACGTACTAGTTTTATCATCATAAGCATAACTATAAGCCTGAGGACATTGACTCTTAAAAATCTTTGAATATTTCGTCGGCTTGCACGTTGCCAGGGAATTATAAGCACCGGTGCAGCAATATTGCGGCTGCTTAAACGCCAAACACGCGCTTTTGTAGGCGATAACACCTCATCCCAATCCCTTAATAACTTGCAATTCCGAGGGACAAACTGCATTGACATCGGCAACGCAACTCGTGGTGTTGCAACCTAATGATCTGCCATGTGGGGTGACTGAAAGTGGCAAGTTAAAGCCATCGACAAGGCTAATATCATAAAAATCTTTTCCATTGTTTGGTGCCAAGGTGAACTCTATCAAAGATGCTGGTGGGATTGCACCACCGCCATTGCATGTAATCTGACCAGAACCACAGTCGGCAGTGGCGCATTGGAACTTACCGTCAGTAGTGACGCAATGAGTTCGACCCAAAAACGGCCGGACCATGGCGGTGGAACGTTTAAGTTCAGTGAAGCTTGTGAGGCTAACTCGAAACCGGTTGAGGATAATTGAGGACCTGCACCTGTTAGAATTCCAGGCCACACTGTGTAAGGGCATTTGTTTTTAAACGTGAATGTAGATGATTGAGCCTCTGCAATAAAAATTAAAAATTTTAAAACAGAAAATTCAAACAAAATTTAAGTATGGAAGGAAAAAGAAGGGGAAATTATTTACCATTGAAGAAGAAAATGGCAAGGGAAAGGGCAAAGATAACTTGAACCTCCATCAGTAACCCTTTTTTTTCCCTTTGATCAAAGGTTACCGGAGAAGAAGTTCTCTTACATGGGAAGAAGTTCTCTTACATGGGGCATCATCGGTGGTTACCGGAGAATCATAGATTTAGATTTCAGAGTACTCAGTTTGACGGTACTGAAGAGTTCGGAAAAGCTCCTTCGCAGATCGGTGGATCCGAAATATTGTTCATGTTGAAAGATATGAATTTCATTTATAGGAAGATGAATCAACCGGCCAACACGCAAAGAAATAGAAGATCAAAGGATGAATCTGATGATGAATCTGATGAAGAGGATGATCCTAATGAGGCGGACTTGTGGAAAAAAAGAATTATTTTTTTTTTGAGTTGCCTTATTGGGAGCATCAGATTTTACGACATAATCTTGATGTCATGCACATTGAGAAAAATGTCTACGAGAACATCATTGGGACTATTCTGAATGTCGATGGAAAATCAAAAGACAATCTTCAAAGTCGACTTGATTTAGTCCACATGGGAATTCGGCGTGAGCTTCATCCCCAAGCACTTAGAATATGAAATATCGGTTGTTGCTTCGCTATTTTTTCAATGTCGAAGACGGAGAAAGAAGTGTTCTGTATGGTGTTGAAGGATATAAAGGTCCCGGATGCGTATGCATCAAATATATCTCGATGTGTGAGTCTTAAAGATCGAAGACTATATGGCTTAAAATCGCATGACTATCACATCTTGATGTAAGACTTCTCGCCGATTGCTATGCGGTGTTGTATGTCGAAAAAGGTGACGTCTTCTGTAATTGAACTGTCCAATATAATGAAAGGCATTTGTGGCAAAGTTTTGGATGTTCAAGAACTTGAGACACTACAAGATCGAGCCGCATTGACTTTATGCAATCTGGAGAAGATCTTCCCGCCTTCCTTCTTCACAATTATGGTGCACTTGTTAATTCATCTCCCTCGTGAAGCAATACTTGGTGGACCCATTTTCTATCGATGGATGTATCCCATTTAAAGGTCTTAATTAATTTGTAAATTATTCATTCATTCACCTAAATGTCTTTAGTTGCAACTTTTGATAATGTTCTATACCGTGTTTAGGTTCCTATCCAAATTGAAGTCTTACTGTCGCAATAAACGTTATCTGAAAGGATCAATTGCCGAAGGCTACTTGGCAGAGGAATGTATGACTTTCTGTTCAAGGTATTTGGAAGATGTTGAAACAAGAATGAACAGACCAAGTAGAAATGATGGGCTCACAGATCATAACTTGGCCGGAACTTATTTATTTCAAAGTTTCAGAGAACCAATTGGCAAAGTCGAAATTGCAGAATTAGATGATAGATCGTGGGTCCAAGCACATCGATATGTTCTTTTTCATCACGATTCAATGGAACCATTACACAAGTAAGTTGTAGAATTTGATAAATATTCATCAATTATAATTTGTCTGTCTTCTAACAAAGTAAACCTTTTTTTTAACATAGTGAGTACAAACAAATATTGAGAGCTCGTTCACGGTCCCGAAGATTACAACAACGAGAAATTAATAAGTTGTTCACAGAATCATTTCATGAATGGTTAAGCCAAACGATATGCAATTGAAGTTTTCATTGACAAGTAATAATGTTTTCTCATAACATTTATAGTTACTCAATTTACTATTGATTCAATAGGTTTGGAGCCGGAATGAAGTAAATGATGAAGTTAAATGGCTTTCACAAGGTCCAAATAGAATAGTGAAAAGATATAGTGCCTTCCCCATCAACGGATACAGATTTCATACAAAGTATCGCGAGAGATTGAGGAGAACCCAAAATTGTGGAATTGTTGTCAATTCTTTAATTACAAGTTATGCTAGTGCTAGGGACAATAATCCTGTCGAGGGGAATGTGGAGTATTACGGACTTCTTACTAACATCATTGAGTTGGATTATTATGGCAGATGGAAAGTTGTCTTATTTCGAGGAGATTGGGCTGATGTGAATACGGCTCGCGGAATTAAAAACGATCAATATGGTTTTACAATGGTGAATTTTTCTCGATTGATTCACACTGGAGAACAATTGATGGACGAGCCGTATGTATTTTCTTCTCAATTGAAACAAGTTTTTTACTCAAAAGATCCAACTGATGAGGGTTGGTACATTGTACTCTGGAACACCCCTAGAGACTTGTTCGACATGGGCAATGGAAGTAGAGATGACATAGTCGAAAGACCAGAAACTTTGCCTTTTCCAGAACAAAACTTGAATGAAAATATCCCTAGTACTAGTCAACAATTTCAATGGGTTCATCAGGATGTGGACGAAGATATTTATGAAATATGATGTAGTAAGATTTTACGATTTTTTATTTATATGTAATATTATAATTTTAATATTGGTCATGTAATATAATGTAACTATTTTAAATGTACTATTATTGTTGTTATTTGTTACTAAAATTTTGCACTCTTTTATGTGTATTGCAGGAAAAATGCCTAGAAGACGATTACGAGATTTAAGTATTGTCCAGAATACTCCAAATTCAGAAGAAGCAAATAGTGAACAACAAACAGTTGTTGGATCTTCTAGTGTGCCGGACATAGATGACGAGCATGCAGAATTTCTAAGTAATGTTAATTTATTTTACATGCATGTTGAATTTTATTATTGATTCATTTGTCATTTTTAATATAATAATAATATATCATTTTTCAGCTGAAGGTGGTGGGACGCGAAGAGGTCAGGGACGTACACTCCTTAAAGATTTGTACGAGCTAGATCCTGTCGAGCGTGTTAAAGTAAGGAGAAATACTCATGGTCAGCCCGTTGGATCTGAAGCTCGACTGTTAGCAGGCTATTTGGGCATTCTAGCACGAAATGCCAATATGTTGCCCATTAACTACGAATCATGGCATCACATGCCTGATGCCAACAAAAATCAGGCTCTCGATAATATTAAGGTAACAAAACATGAATGTAATTTATAATACTTTGGTTTAACTTTCATTTATATTTACTTTTTAAACTTATATTTTTTCGGAGAGATTTGCTTTAGAGGTCTCCAGATGACTATATTAAGAAGACATTGGGTAAAAGATGGAGAGACCATAAAAGCACGTTGAAAAAACAATATTTTAAGAAAGACATAAGCCTTGACGAAAAATTAAGAAATGTCCCACTGGAATGTTGAGGTACCAATGGGAAGATCAAGTTAGATTCGGAATTCAAAGAAAGGAGAGGTATTACGACTTCTAAAGTCTTATAAATTTTTAGGTTTATGGTATTTACTATATACATAATTCAAATTTCATTATGTAGGACCGTGAGCGAGTTGGAACAAGCAATGATGAGAAACAAAAATTTACACACTGCAGCAGGTCAGAGAAGTTTTGCTTGTGTAGTCATGCCGAGGTATTATAATTTATTAATTCTGTCAAATATTAATGACTTTATACTATTAAATTATATTTTTTCTGCTACAATGTAGGAAGCCTCGTCTGGTCAAAAAGTTGGACGCCTTTAGCTTTTTGACATTACGCATAGGAAGAAGGATGGATCTCCGATGACATCCGAAGCTGCAGAAATTATGGTATATTTACTTAATAAAATTTAATTTAATATAGATATTTCTAATGTTTAATTATAATAGTTTAATTCATCGTTTGTAGTTTTAAATTTATAGTGTTAAGTTATGTTGCATTCCTTCTTATTATATATTTCGTTTCTAACTCTTTCATTGATTTATTAGGATAAACTAAAGGAGAAGAAGGCGGAGTATGAAGCGGCTGCTTCGACTGATAGTTTTATTAATCTTGAAAAGATTGATAACAGAATTATTACCGATGTTTTGGGTCCTGAAAGGTATGCATCGCTTCGATCGAGAGTTTCGTTAATCTTGAGTATATTTATAATAGAATTATCACTGATGTTTTTGGTTTTGAAAGGTATGGCCGGGTTCGATTTCAAGGATCTGGTGTTACCCCGACCCAATATTTTGGATCCGGCTCCCAGCAATACATGCCTTCCAAGAGTCAATCTCGTGCTGAAGTTCAGAGGCTAAAAGACTAGATAACTCAGATGCAAGAGAGCACGATTGAGCAGAGACAGCAAATTGCGATGTTTAAAGAAAATATGAAGAACTCAAAGAACGGCTTAGAGCGGATGAAGCGAGCAGAAGCGAGCGAGGAGGCGATGGTAGTAGCGAGGGAGGCAGTGACAGCTACGAGAGAGGTAGAGGCAGCATCGATGCTAGCAGAGCGTAACGAGAAAATCACGATAAGTCTGCGACTACGGCCTTTCCAAATGATGCGAGATGTTTCAATGATCGCAGAAGCCGCCATCTTAGACATTTAGTTTCTCGTTGTAAGATTATTTTAACATTATTACATTTAACATTATTGTAAGAATATTTTCAGTTATAATTTATTTAATTTATTGAATTCAAGTATCATTTAGAATTAATGCATTTGGTGTGATTTTTATGCTACATTTGCTGTTTTGGGTTGGAATTATATGCTATATTTACTGTTATTGGTTGTTTTAGTGCAGGAGGGGTATGATATAAAACAAATTGCACATTGCAAATCTATACAAATTAGCGGCGTTTGTGAAAAAAAGGTTGCTAAAAGTCATGACTTTTAGCGGCATTTGTGTGGAAAGCGTTGCTAAAGGCCATGACTTTTAGTGGCGTTTGTGTGGAAAGCGCGCTAAAGGCCATGACTTTTAGCGGCGTTTGTGGGGAAAGCGCCACTATAGGTCATGGCTTTTAGCGGCGTTTGCGAAAAAGCGCCGCTAAAAGTCATGACTTTTAGCGGCGTTTGTTGAAAAGCACCGCTAAATGTCATGACTTTTAGCGGCGTTTGTGGGAAAGCGCGCTAAAGGTCATGACCTTTAGTGGTGTTTTTTCTCATAAACGCCGCTAAAGTTTGCGGCGTTTGATTTAGCGGTGTTTTTTTGCGGCGCTTCCAAAAGCGCTGCATATACTTTTAGTGGTGCTTATAAACGCCGCTAAAGGAAAAAAAAATGCCGCTAAAAGTCTGTTTTGCTGTAGTGTGAATTTCCTTTATTAAGTTCAGAGAATAAAGATGCATGCATTCATATGCGAAATTTCAAAAACTAGGGAAATTTATATTGAAAGCAGATTATGTTTTTGCATGTCAATAATAGTATTGATTAATTAATGCTGAATTCTCTTTTGAGTCACTGCCCCTCAAGAACCAACAAATATTAACAGTTTGGGTTCATACAGAGAAAAAGTCTTGGCATAAGCCAAAAACAATAAAAAATAAACTAATTTTGAGGTCTTGAATTGTCTGTAAACGTAAAAGTGGTGAAAAAACGACAGAAAGCCATTCATAAATCGTTGAATAATTATATTCTCATGGCATCACACGTTTTGTATACATACAAATGTAGGATATAAAACGTATTGTTTTGGTTTCTGTGTGGTATAAAATATGAAGCCGTTGTCTCGTTGCCGTCGCCGGTCATATTCCACAATCTTTTGGATTTCCTTTCCTAAACACACACAAGAAGAAGTCGACAACACTTATTTTCTCCCACTTAAGTTTCCCATATCTCAATCTTGGGCTACAATCTTATTATTCCATAGGATTGCTATACTCAAACATTAATAAATGTCACGTAAACCAAATTACAATTAAACTATAACATAAAAATGTATATATATCATGTATCAAGTATATATATCCTTCCCATCCGTCCTACTCCTACTTTTAGTTTTTCTTTTATAAGGAAAACAGCATATCTATCTATAATTCTTCCCAAACAAAATCTATAATATATATAAGCATAAATTTAAAAAAAAATCATTTAAATTGATAAGAATACATTTTAATGTTAATTTAATTATTAAATTGATATTAAATAAATATATTTTTAATAATAGAGTTTTTGTTTATTTTAATTATATAATTAATAAAAATAGATAAAATGTCTTATAAAAAATTAATAGATAAAATCATATCAATAATTTTTTTTTTTTGTATAATAGAGTTTTTATTGGCTTGATTAATTATTAATAATTTACATTATTTGAAACCAATTATAATTTAATTAGTGTTAGATTTATATACTTATTAAAATTAAAACTTATCATTATAAATAGCATTCAACAAAAGAAACTAAGTTATTATTTATTAGCATTAGTAAATTTGAATTGTCTCAAAAACAATGGAACATTTAAAAATATATATATTTTGAAGAGTAAATTTCAAGTTATAGTCAAATCAAAGTGATGTGATTTAAAGATTAGAATAATTCGTTTTGTGCCAAGTGTTCGTGCTTTAATATTGTGTTGTTTCAAAATATTATGCTTTAATATGGATATTTGGTCTTATTGCAAATATTGTGGTTTTAATACTATTACAATATATTAATTTTGATAATCAGATTATATTTAAAATTAATATATTTTTTTATATTAACATATCTGTAATATATATTAATGTACATATAATATTTTTAAAAATTTTGTTGTGATATTTTATATTTTTAAAATTAATACATATGTAATATATTATACAAATAAATGAATAAAACACCAAAAAATTCATATAATACCAAAATGAAATGCAGGTGTCAAAATTGAAGGTAATGAGATTTGAATGAAGGACTAAATTTAACATATTAAAATTTTCAGATATTAAATTTAAAAATCAAAAAAATCAAAAACTAAATGGAATAAATTAGAAAAAAAGAACATATTAATTAAATAAATTAGAGAAAACAATTATGATATAACATTAGCTAGTTTGAAATATAATTCAAATAATCATCATAACAATTCCATTTTACCGGATGTGTAGCATAATAATTAAAAACTACAATTTGTAGAGCCTGATTTTAGTCTTTGGAAATTTTAGACATTTCAACTGAATTGTTATGTTTTGCTATCCTTTGTTAAGGTATAATTTTTTAATGATCTTATGTTGAATGGTTTGTTTTACTGGCAATCCAGGAATATTTTTTAATTTGTATGAAAATTAAAATAGTTTTATACACTTTTGTAATTATTTATATGATTAATATTTTAATGATCCAATCGTAGAATCTATTAATATAATTATATTTGTCATGCATGTAAATTTTTGAACATATCCAATATCTCTATCACATCGATTTAAAATACTCTCTCTCTCTCTCTCTCTCTCTCTCTCTCTCTCTCTCTATATATATATATATATATATATATATATTTAACTGTTGAACTTTTTTTTACATAAAACAAATAGTTAAAAGTTTTAAATTTGCATTAAATTTTTAAGATGATGGGCCAAGAGTGCTCTCTTCCAGTTTCTCAGAGAAATAGTGCTTGCTGTGGTTGGGTTGAATGAGGGTGGTGGTTTTGCAATAATGGGGAGAGATGAGATCTCCCTACTAAAGGAAGAACTCGTTCAACTGACGGTCAAGAGTTCGAGGGTGATTCCGAATGAGAATCCAACGTCACTTTGTTCTATTTGGACAAAAAAAGTCTTATAACCCGGATATTTTTCGTGTACAAATGAGAAGTATCACGGAAAATGAAGAAGTTTGAGAAACAAGGGGCGAGTCAAAACTTATTCTTAATTTTGTTTGAGGATGAGAGTGATTTGGAGATGATTTTGAATGGGAGACCCTAGTTGTTCCGCAAACAAATTATTGTGTTTGATTGTTTGAGTGCACCAATGGAGCAAAATTAGATCCGGTTAGTGCGTCGCCGTTTTGGCTCAAAATTGGTACTTGCCAGCCAGGGTGTGATAAGAAGGATTTTATGCATGCTATCGGATCAACCTTTGGAGGCGTAATGAGATTGGAGATTAAGGGTGAGTTTTGTCGACTAGGATTTTTTTAGATGTTCAAAAACCACTAAGGGGTATATTCGTAGTGGTTGCGATTCGAGAAAAGGTGTGGATTCCATTTAAGCATGAAAATCTCTCGGTGTTTTGTTTTGGATGAGGTAAAATGGGCCATGGAGTAAAACATTGTGAGGCACTCACAATTGTTGAAAAGGAAAAAGGAGATAAACTCCCATATTAAATTGCTTTGTGAGCAGAATCGAGTATGATTGGGAAGGAAAGCTATCGTTGGTTGGGTATTGCCAATAAAAAATCTATGAAGCAAAGTCAATATATAGGGGAGGTGGAGATGGATGTGCGATTGGCAACCAACGCTTGCGGTAGTAAGGGTGGTGTACAGCTGCCAGATTTTGGTGCTCTAGGGGAGGAGAGGACGGACAGAGCGAGTCCTTCTTGCATAAGGATACTCTCGATTTACTGGTAAAATTTGAGGGATAATGAGAGTATTATCTCTCCATCAATTAGGGAGAAAGATAGCGATAAAGGGATCATTACCATTTTAAATTTAGAGGAGTTTTGGGTTTAGTGGATGAGGGTAATCTAAGTAGGATAGTAGAGGTTAACATATAAAGGTCCAAGAGGCCCAATTGAAAAAGAATTGCTAAGGATTGGATTTGGTGGATAAACTGGGTAAGTGAAAATTAGATTTGGTGGATACTAGAGAAGATGAGTGTCGAAACCATTTTTTTTGTTTGGAAAACGGGGTCGACTTTAAAACGAAAATGGAGTCGCCACCAATCTTTTTTGAGGTGTGATCGGGCCACCTTGAGATTGATCGTTAAAACATTGTGATTTATTAAAACGATACTTTTGGTCTACGAAATTTAGGAAAATGGGTTAGGGAGTCGATTACGCACGAGGAAGGATTAGCACCATTGTGACGCCAAAATTGGTACCTAATTGATTATTTGATGTCTTTATGTCGAAAAATTGAAAAGATTTTAAAATACGATCCTTTTTGTAAAAAAATTTGAACAAATTAAACCAAATGCTGAGACCCGCTTATTTCGAAGGAATAAAATATCATACCCAGTGAGCTAGGATACGGCATTTTGAGTCCTCAAAACTAAGCTTGTGTTTCGCCATTTAAAACTCATACATTTAAATTTAAGAAGGATATTCGGTTATTAAGGTTAAATGAGAAATCGAAACCTAGTAAGTTAGGGCACAAGTTCTCAAAATTCCAAATACAGAACATTGCCTTTGTTTTCTTAGAAATCCTTAGCTCGAGATAACAGAATGTCTTATCCAGTGAGTTAGGACACAACATTTTGAATTTCCGAGAATAAGTTTTATTTAGCGTATGCTTTAATAAAAATGATTGGTTCTTTAGATTCGATGAGAAAAAATTTGAAACCCAGTAAGTTAGGGTACAATTTCTTTCGGATCTTAGAACACGGAATGTTTGTTTATTTCAAAACGAAACTTGTAGTGCCTCGAATAAAATGTGATATGGTCGTAATAAAATGGAAGACGAATTATAATACAAATACATAATAGAATAAAAACAAGGGTAATAATGTAAATAACAAAAATAAAAGCAGAAATAAAATACAATAAAATAAAATTTAAAATCAACAATCTATACGAAATAATAGGAAAAAAGGATAAATAAATAAAGAAAATAATAGCAAAAATAAAAGCTAATGGTAAATCAATAAATAAATAAATACTATATACTAATTTAAAAAAATAAAATAATAATAATAATAGTAAAAAATACAATAATAATAACAAAATACATTAATAAACAAATAATAATAGTAAAAGATAAAAAATAAAAAAAATAATAGGAATAATAAAAATAACAATAATAATGTTGATAATAAATAATAAATAATAATAATAATAATAATGATAATAATAATAATAAATATAATTATAGTAATAATAATATATATATAAAATAATAGGGTAATAATAAAAATAATAATAATACTAATGAACATAATAATAATCATAAAGTTAAAAATAAATAAAAAATAATAGTAGTGGTAAAATTAGAATAATAATTATAATAGTAAAATAATAGTAATACTAAATTAGTAATAATATTAATATTAATAAGAATAAGAATTAAAATTAATAATAAAATTAATAATAAAAATACCCAAAATCACACAAGAAATAAAAACGGACGAAATTGAACATAAAACCAAACATTTGGGGCGAAATTTAAAAAAAAAATAAAAGCAAGGGACCTATCCGAACGCGCGAACAACCTGGAGGGACTAAAGGGGAAAATATCCCCTCCCTCCAAAACACTGCGTTTCATAAAGGACCCGATTAAAAATACCCTAAATTATAGGGCCAAATTAGAAAATAAAAAAAACTTGATTATAAGTTTAAGAAAACGGAAGGGCTAAAAGTGCAATTAGCCCTTCCATAGAAAACACGTGGATCCTGAGGCGGGTCGGGTCGGATTCGGGTCGGGCTTATCAAAATGACGCCGTTTTGGCTCTACAATGCCCAGGACGAAACGACGTCGTTTCAACAACCTTATAAAAGCCAATTTTTTTCAAAAAATTCATTCATTCCTTTGGTTTTTAAAAAAAATTCTGACCCTAAAAAACTCTCTCTTCTGGGCGATTTTCGGTCGAGACACCGGCGCCGAACCGCCTATAACAGCCCAATTTAGGGGCTAGTCGGAACAGTGATCTCGAGATCACTAATCCGAGGTTAGAGAAAAATATTTTCATGTTATTTTATGTGTTATAACATGTTTATAAGGGTGCATGAAAATTTTGGTGCTTTAATTTTAGCGATTTCTTGCTTAATCGCGAAAAAGGACTAAATCGCATTAAGTGCAAAAGTCCTATTTTATTTGCTAGAGGTGAAAAATAGCTATAGAGTGTAAATTGGAGGTCTTTAAAGTGCAATTATACCTTCCTAAGAGTGATGGACGGTCAAGGGGACAAGGAATTAAAAAGTTGACAAGAGTTGGTGACTTTTGTTGACTAAATGAATAAAATAAGAGAAAAATAAAGAAAAGAAGGGTATCATCTTTTCTTCTCTTCATCACCAACGAAAATTGGCAGCAAACAAGGGTTGGAGAGCTCAAAAATTTCAGCAAACATTTCTCCTCACAAGTAAGTGATTTTGGTGATCTTTCTTGATAAAAATTGTACTTTTAGAGTCCCCAAAGCTTAAGCTAGCTAATGAGGGGACTAATTTGCAATATGGTTGAAAGTCTAGGGACTTGCCATGAGAGAGTTTATGTTGGTTGCTGATTTTTTATGGAATAAAATGAATGTTAGGAAGATGAGAAACAACTTTTGTGAAAGGTGTTGTCATGAAAACACCTAATTAGGACTAAGATGCAAATGATGTAATTTGTTCATTAATGCATGAAATAGTTGGAATTGTGTAAAGTTGTAAGAGGATTAAATGTTCAGCTAGGCTTGTTTAATAGGAAAATGTGATAAAAAGTGATTTACGAGCCTAGGGGAAAAATCATAATTTTGCCAATGTATAAGGGCAAAATAGTCATTTTTGCCTAAGTATAGATTTCGTTGTATTATGAATTATAAGTGACTAAATGAGTAAATTCTATTGTTCTAGATCAAACAAAATGATATTTGGACCTAGAACGGGAGAAAAGAGAAATGTGGGCAAAAGGGTCCCTTTCTACCCTTTTCGGTATCGAGGTAAGTTCATGTGTCAAATTGTACAACTCTAAGTGAAGTATTTTTAATATTTCAATGTTGTATAGATTTTTTATTGCCTCCATGTATACGTTAAATATGTTTTGATGTAATGTCAAGAAATGAAAGTCTTGAATTAAACCATGAATAGTGGAAATACAGATAATATGATACGATGGTAATTAAGGTTCCGTGTAAGACCATATTTATAATATGGCCTCAGTATGGGATTTCATATAAGACCATGTCGAGGACATGGCATCGATATGTTAATTCATGTAAGACCCTACCGGGGGTATGATGTCAGTGTGACTTTATGTGTATGAGACTCAAAGGTGTTATTTAACAATTTGAGTGATTCAATAAGTATGTTGAAAATGAGAATGAATGTGGTTGTACCACGAGAGGTATGTGTTAGAACTGAATTGAGATGAATTCAATATATGATGAACCCATAGTGGGTTATGTGTAAATGATGCACCTTGGTTGCATAAGTTATAATTATTAATGCATTGTGTGGATGAAAACGATTATCATAGAAAGCTAAGTAAGGATGGTAGTGTGTGTGAGGATGTTCCCGGGAGGAACATTTGAAATAGAGAAATGCATGTGGATAACTATCCATGAATGTATAATAACGGTGGGCTGTGTGCGTTACCACCTTATTAATTATTAAATGATGGGCTGTGTGCGATACCATGCTTATATTATTCTTATTGGTGGGCTGATTACGATACCACCGTAATTATAAATGATTGGTGGGCTAAGTGCGATACCACCTTATTAGAGATTAAGGGTGGGCTGAGTGCGAAACCACCGAGTAATTGATAGTATGAATGGCTTATTGAAAATATTCGATATGTTGTTTTATGTGATTATGTGGTGACAAGTGCAGGGATGTATGCTAATTAACATGAGCATTTGGCTTGTGGCATGGTTAGAATGTGGTAAGAGACAGAATGAGTAAGCTTCAAGGATGATTATGTAGGTAACCATGAGTTTAAGATGTAAAACTCATTATAATACCTTGCGATTTATTATAATCAATGATTATCAGTAGTTGATTATTATATGCATATGAACTTACTAAGCATTATTGCTTACTTCTCTTTCTTTCTCACCTCTTATAGGTTAATTTAGCTAACTCGGGTCGGAGATCGCCGAAGATGTTTCACACTATCGAGCAGACACTTGGTATGAGGTTTCAAGTCCTTATGAGTTATGGCATGTATAGGGATCTCTTTTAAAGTTGATTAAGTCATAGTTGATATAGCTAAATGTGTTGGCCTAAGAGAGTTTACGGTTAGGTTGTGCATAGCCATAGATGATGGCTTAAGTCGATTGTAATTATACTAGAAATAGTTCTCCCTCGTGTAGGGGATGAAGACTTCATTTTCATAAATCAAATGTGTTATAATCGATGATTTGAGAGTGTTGTGTGATGGTGTATGAATGTATGCAATGTAGGGTGGCAAAGGGCTTGGTAGATAGCCTGCTAATTGTCCACATGGGTAGACACACGGGCGTGTGTCTAGACCGTGTGGGAGGCAAGGCTAAAACATGGGCGTGTACCCAGGTCGTGTGAAGTCTGCACCTTGCACATGGAATTTGAATAGCCACACGGCTGAAGCACACGGGCGTGTGTATAGCCCGTGTGGATAAGTCAGAAAGCCAAGGTTTGGCACACGGGCCAGGACCACTGGCGTGTCAAGGCCGTGTGAAATTAGTCAGTGTCGACCACGGGTGAAAGACACGGGCATGTCTTAGGGGCACACGGGCGTGTCCCTAGACCCCCACACGGGCGTGTGGCCCCTGTTTCATTGAAAAGTTTCTCAAACTCGTAAAAGATCCCGGAATAGTTCCGATACCTCTCGAAAGTATGTTAGGGCCTCCTAGGCCGAGTATGTGCAAGTGATGGGTTTAAATGAAATTTTATAACCCTATTCGAGATGTTTAAGCAAGACTATTTAGGTAATGCCTCAAACCCTATTCTGACTTGAATACGGGTAAGAGGTGTTACACCGCCGCCAATCCGCCACCACTGGCCGCCGTCGGAATGCCCAAAAGCACCCCAAATTGACCGTTTTAATCCTTACACCTCAGATCCGCCCTAAAATGTCTAAAACAGCCTTCGAAGATCACTGGAAGACCGAAAGACTCTTCGGCTTCCTCCCTTCCGGCCACCAGCGAGGTAAGGCTTCCCTTCTTTGTTTTTTTTATTTAAAGTAAAAAACGAAACGAGAAATAGAAATAAAAATAGAAAACAACCTCTGTATTTGCTTAAAATCTGCTCTTTTTTATATTAATCCTATCCTCCCTTTTACATTGTTTTATTTCGGCTTTTATAGCCTTTTAGGAAAAAGAAAATACAAAAACTCTATATTTTGTTAGATTTTGTTGTGCTGTTTCCTTCTTTTTCGCAGGTACAGCGACATGGAGCAGATGTGACTCGGTGATAGAGGTGCGCACGATGCGGCGTTGGGTTGGCGGTTGGCTGTTGGCTGCGGCGCTGGTCCTCTAGGGCTTCTGTTTGTTTAAAAATTTTGGGCCATTTGGGCCTTGCAATGTATTGGGCTAAGTTTGGGCCTGCTGTAATTTTTTTTGTAGTTTAATTTTGGTTTTTTTTGTTTTTGGTATGGGCCCGGGCTCAAATTGGGCCCTACAGCTGCCCCTCTTTGCTCATTGTCCCGGCCTCGCTGAGTCTTGACTTCTTTCGGTGTTTCTTTTCTTTAAGTAGCTTCATTCCATCCATTGCATCTTCAAGGGCATTGGAATTTTCGTTTCAATCTACTCCACTACTGCTTAGGGAGATATGATCTGTAATCTTCAGCCTGCTCCACTGCTGCTCAGGGAGATAAGGCTCACCGTCTTCGATCTGCTCCCTCATCGCTTAGGAGATAAGATCGCAATCTTGACTGTTCCACTCTCTTGCTTAGGGGATAAGCCTGGTGGCTTAAATCTGCTCTATTGCTATATGGATGTAAGATTCGCCGTCTTCGATCTACTCCACTACTGCTTAAGGAGACAAGATCTACAATCTTCAGTCTGCTCTATTGTCGATACATGGAGATAAGACTTGTAATTTTCAGCCTGTTCCACTACTGCTTAGGGGGATAAGGCTGGTGGCTTAAATCTGCTCCATTGCTATATGGATGTAAGATTCGTCGTCTTCGATCTGCTCCACTACTGCTTAGGGAGACAAGATCTACAATCTTCAGTCTGCTCTATTGCCGATACATGGAGATAAGACTCGCCAAAATCTATAATTCTAATCAATTTTGCTACATCGTCCTCTGAGGAACCTACCTGTAGAATTGATTTCATGGGGTCTATGCTTATGCCAAATGATTAGGATGTCATGATCAGAAAATGCTCCTAACCAGATGTTATATGAATGAATGCAAAATGTCATGAGAATGATCCATTTTTAACATTTGGGTTGTCATTGCTCGCCGTTTGTTAAGGTGATATCCCTGACGTATGTCTTCTCGTTCAGCTGATATTTTCAACAGAGAATCTAAAGATGTAGTCATTGCTTAGACCCTTATCTCTCCAGTGCTCCCAGCCCTTTAAGCTTGGTGAGTTCTAAATAATTGTCCTGTTTCAGACTCTTGCATTATTTAAAAACTTTCAGAGTAATATGCAGAACTTCTTTTGTGAAAGCATTATTTGTTCATTAATCATTATTTCAATATGAAATGCTTGAAAAAGATTATAGAGATGAATAAAACTGAAATTTATTTGGGAAAAAATCCGTAAAGAATGGATTGAGCAAAGGAAGCAAATTTTACTAAGGTACAAAAAAATGAGTAAAGGTGGAATTGGTGCCCCAGATATCACAGCTTGAGCTTCTTTGTACGAACTTCTTGAAGATCATCTTGAGTTCAACATGTGTTTAGGAGATCTGTGGTACTTTGTCAATGCCCCTAAGATGTAGCATATCTCCTCATTGTTAACTCAGGTATAGGATGGCTAGCGCATGCCCTATTCCTCATCAAAAATTTGAATTGCCCTTTAATTCAAAGCTCATTTGGTCTCAAAGTGTCCCTTTGCGGGTTTTCACCTTGGCCTCTCCATTTTTTTTTGGAACTCAAGACGCCCTTTGCGGGTTTTCGCCTTGGCCCATTTTCCTCCTTAAGCGAAGTATTTCTTGGTGAGTGCGTGCATTAAGCAGGTTTGGTGACCCTTGCCGTCCATCTCAGCTAGTATTAATGATCCTCCAAAAAAGGCCTTCTTTACAACATAAGGTTCCTCCCAATTAGGCATCCACTTTTCTCTGAAGTCCTTTTGCATAGGGAAGATCTTTTTCAATACCAAGTCTCCCTCATGAAATACTCTAGGGTGGACCTTTTTTTTTGTAAGCACGCATCATTCGCTTCTGGTACATTTGACCATGACGGATGGCTTTTAACCTTTTTTCCTCAATTAGGTTCAGTTGGTCATACCGAGCTTGGATCCACTCCGCTTCATCCAACTTCAACTCTGATAAAACCCGGAGAGAAGAAATCTCAACTTCGATGGGCAAAACTGCCTCCATCCCATAAACCTATGAGAAAGGTGCTACCCCGGTAGAAGTTCTAACAGATGTTCGATAGGCATAGAGGGCAAATGGTAACTTTTCATGCCAATCCTTGTAGGTCTCAGTCATTTTCCCCACAATTTTTTTGATATTTTTATTAGCTACCTCAACTGCACCATTCATTTTCGGGCGATATGGCGACGAGTTGTGGTGCTTAATTTTGAACTGACTACAGACTTCCGCTATCGCGCTATTGTTTAAGTTCAACGCGTTGTCAGATACGATCCTTTCCGGCATACCATAGCGGCATATGGTCTCCCTCTTCAAAAACTTGCTAACTGTCGTCTTCGTGACATTGGCATATGAAGCTGCCTCTACCCATTTGGTGAAGTAATTGATAACCACGAAAATGAGTCGATGTCCATTAGAAGCCTTCGGCGAAATCTGCCCAATGACGTTCATGCCCCACATTTAGAAAGGCCACGGATAAGTCATAACATGAAGAGGTGAAGGAGGCACATGGATCTTATCTCCATAAATTTGGCACTTATGGCACTTCTTGGCGTAACGGATGCAATCTCCTTCCATCGTGGACCAGTAATACCTAAATCTCATGATTTGCATGGCCATTGTAAACCCATTGGCATGCGTCCCGAAGACACCTTCATGAACTTCTTCCAGGATTTTCTTAGCCTCAACAGCATCAATGCATCTTAACAGCACCTGATCCTTCCTCTTCTTATATAGGATCTCTCCGTCTAAGACATAGTCATTGGCCAGTCTTCTCAATGTTCTCCTATCATTTTCAGTTGCTTGATCAGGGTATTCACGGCTCTTTACATATCACAGAATATCATGATACCAAGGATGATCATCTCTCTCCTGCTCTTCGTTGATATTGCAGCAGTGAGCCGGTGCCTCACAAATACTCATTTGGATAGGCTTCATACCTTCCTGTTCATTTACTCGATCATAGAAGCTAATGTGGCCAAGGCGTCGACCATCATCCGGTTTTCATCACGCGGGAGATAAAAGAAGGTGATATTATCAAACTCCTCAATTAGCTCCAAAACTAACTTTTGATAATTGATCAATTTGGGATCTCTCGTTTCCCATTCACCTTTGAGGTGATAAATCACCAACGCAGAATCTCCATATACCTCTAGCATCTTGATTTTGCGGTCTATGGCTGCTTGAATTCCCATGATACATGCTTCGTATTGTTCCATATTGTTTGTGCAATCAAAATCCAACTTGCAAGTGAATGGATAATGATCTCCGCTCGGGGATATCAAGACTGCCCCAACTCCATTACCAACGGCATTTGACGCTCCGTCGAATTTCAACTTCCAAGGACGATCTTCTAGGGTATCTTCCTCAGTCGCCGCTACAAACATCAGATCTTCATTGGAAAAATCAAAGTTCAAGGGTTCGTAATCGTCTAGAGCTCTGCTAGCTAGAAAATCTGCTATTGCACTCCCCTTCACCGCTTTCTGGTTCACATAGACTATGTCAAATTCGGAGAGCAAAATTTGCCATCGAGCCATTCTTCCATTCAGAGCGGTTGACTCCATCATGTACTTAAGAGGGTCTAGTTTCGAGATTAACCAAGTTGTATGGTACAACATGTACTGCCTCAACCTCCGAGTTGTCCAGACCAAGGCGCAACATAATTTCTCAATTGGCGAGTATCTCGTTTCACACTCAGTAAATTTCTTACTGAGGTAATATATCGCCCTTTCTTTCTTTCCTGTCTCATCGTGTTGGCCAAGCACACATCCCATTGAATTATCGAATACCGTCAAATACAGAATCAATGGTCTATCAGGACTGGGTGGCATTAGTACTGGAGTATTAGACAAGTATTGTTTAATTCTGTCAAAAGCCTTCTAGCATTCATCGTCCCAAATGCCTGGATTGTGTTTCCTAAGAAGGCGAAATATGAGGTCACATTTCTCAGTCAATTGTGAAATGAACCGGGCAATATAATTTAGTCTTCCTATAAAACTTCAAATTTCCTTTTGAGTGCACGGCGAAGGCAATTCTTGTATAGCCTTGACTTTATCCAGGTCGACCTCAATTCCCTTTTTACTAACTACGAAACCAAACAGTTTTCCTGACCTAGCCTCGAAAGTACACTTGGTTGGATTGAGCTTTAGCTGAAATTTCCTCAGCCTCAAGAGCAGTTTCCTCAAAACCTGTATATGCTCCTTTTCCGTTCGAGATTTCGCAATCATGTCGTCGACGTAGACCTCGATCTCTTTGTGTATCATGTCATGAAACAAGGTTACCATGGCTCTTTGGTATGTTGCTCCCGCATTCTTTAACCCGAATGGCATCACCTTGTAACAAAAAGTTCCCCACAAGGTTATGAATGTGGTCTTTTCCATATCTTCAGGATGCATCTTTATCTGATTGTATCCAGAAAACCTATCCATAAAAGAGAACAGTGAGTAGCCTGCCGTATTATCCACTAGGGTGTCAATGTGAGGCAATGGGAAATTTTCATTTGGGCTAGCCTTGTTTAGATCTCTATAATCTACACACATCCGCACTTTGCCATCCTTCTTAGGGACGGGGACAATGTTGGCTACCCATTCTGAGTAGTTAACCACTTGTAAGAACCCAGCGTCAAATTACTTCTTGACCTCTTCCCTTATCTTTACTGCGACATCGGGTCTCATCCTTCAGAGCCTCTGTTGAACGGGCTTGCACTCTTCTTTTATAGGGATGCGGTGCACTGCAATATCAGCGCTTAACCCAGGCATGTCTTGATACGACCATGCGAAGACATCTTTGAACTCTTGCAGTAGTTTAACGAGGTCCTGCTTTGTTTCCTTGATTATGCAGGTTCCAATTTTCACCTCTTTCCCTTCTTCCAAAGTCACACTCTCGATTGTCTCTTTATAGGGTAGAATTTGTTTCTCTTTCCATTTTACCCTCCTTAACAAATCCGGAGATAACCCACAGTCTTTGTCATCTTCAAAATCCTGAGATCCCTCTAAAAACATATCTTGCTCAAAAGGAGATCTTGGATCTGTAGCAGCGTCGCTCGTATCGTTGATATCTAGAGACCTATTGTAGGCTTGAAAGAATATCCAAAGAATAAATCTAAGAGTGGCTTATTTGTATGACATGATTATGAATGAAATGGGAGAATAAAAAATATTTGCCCGGCATGAAACACAAAAATGCATTTTTTATTGAAAATAAAGATGTTTGAACATGAGCCTATTTCACAAAAGATGCCTATTGTTTCTAGGCTTAAAACAACAAGTGTGTTTTGAACGTTACTCTGTGTTAGCTCTAAAAACTATAGCAACTTCCTCCGCAGTCCAGTTGTTCAAAACACTTCCAGGCTCATAGGGGCGAACGCCTGCTAAGTTTCTTTCCTTCGATCGCTCTTCAAATACGCCGTTGAGGCTCAAAGTTTTCATTATATCTTCAGTCATTCCTTCTCTTGTCATCCCTGGTTCAGGATGGATAATTCCCCCAATACGAATGTATTGGATATATGGGGAAAAGTCATTGATCCCCATTTGACCTCAGCGCCCTTCTCTACCGACTCTCCTCTTATGGTGCACACGTCCTCCAATTTAGTGAACTCAAAGAACTCTAGCTCCTTATTGTTTATTAGACCCTGCACCAGGGCCCTGAATTTAGTGCACCTCTGAATCTCATGGTCCTCCTCCTCGTGGAACTCACAATAGTTCCTTACTTCTCAGGATTTACTCCCTACATCTTGCATGATTAAACCTCTTTCCACCATTCTTCTCGGACCTCTCTCAGCGGGGTTCTTATACGCAACATTCAACTTGATTCTTTTCTCGCATTCTTGATTATCGCGTTCACCCCATTATCAGTATGATTGGGTAACGGATTTCCTACACCAGGCGCATCATCGAACTTCACAATACCCATTTTGATGAGCCTTTCGACTATCTTTTTGAAAGAGAAGCAATTCTCTATCGAGTGCCCTATTATCCCCGCATGGTATTCATATTGAGTACTTGCGTCGTACCATTTGGGGTATAGAGATTGGAACGGTTTTAAGTAGATAAGGGATACAACGTGCGCATCAAATAGACTTTTGTATAGCTCCCGGTACGTCATTGGAATGGGAGTAAACTGGAGTTTCTCTGCGTTTTGCTTTGTATTAGGCTCTTATCTTAGTGAAGCTTGCTGGCCCGTGGCCACCGCTCTCGGTTGATTTAC
The DNA here is from genome assembly GCA_025698515.1 of Gossypium sturtianum. Classification (NCBI taxonomy): domain Eukaryota; kingdom Viridiplantae; phylum Streptophyta; class Magnoliopsida; order Malvales; family Malvaceae; genus Gossypium; species Gossypium sturtianum. The sequence goes on along the minus strand of CM046943.1, from coordinate 73,037,016 downwards.
CGAGATTGGTTTTGCATAACCCTCGCTCACATTGCCAACCTCGTTTTCTCTCTTCTTCGGGGCTGACCTCCTGATACTTTCCCCAACCTCTATTTTTCCGTACCTTATTGCATTCTCTATCATTTCCCCGGACATCACTATGTTCGCGAAACTCTTAGTTGCATTTCCCAGCACGTGATTAATAAAAGGTGCTTTAAAAATACTAATGAAGAGCATGGTGGTTTCTTTTTCCAACAGTGAGGGTTGGACTTTTGTAACGACTTCCCTCCACCACTGAGCATATTACCTGAAACTTTCATTCGACTTTTTCTCCATGTTCTGTAATGTGATCCTGTCAGGCGCTATGTCCTTCACATGGTCATATTGCTTCATAAAGGCTGTGCTAAGTCTTTCCATGATTTGACTTGAGTGCGACTCGGTGATTGTACCACTTGCCCATGGCCCAGTCAAAGCATCACGGAAATAATGAATTAACAATTGATCATTATTGACATGACTAGTCATCCTCCGACAAAACATCGTGATGTGGGCCTCAGGGCAGTTGGTTCCGTTGTATTTTTCAAATTTCGGCACTTTGAACTTCGAAGGGAGCACTAGATCCGAAACCAAACTTAACTCCTTAGCATCCATTCCACACTAATAATCAGCGCTTTCCAGCGCCTTGAATTTCTCTTCCAGCCATTTGTATCGGTCTTTCAGTTGCCTTGGGAGTTCTCCTTTCATTTTTTCTATCTCCGCCATGTCATCCGGAATAGGGACACCGGGATTTGCTAGATTGACTCCGGTGCCTGAGCCCACCGGGAGGTGTGTTAATGCTGAAACGCCGGCTTAATACTGAGGACTGATATTGACGGACACCCTAGGTGGGTATGCATTGGGCTGCGCTGGGGTATTTGTCGGGGCGAAACCCGGTGGATAGACAGGGTCTTCACTGTCATCCCCGGGGTTGACCATAGGGCTCTTTCCTTTTTCTGGCCCTCCAAGCAGTAACTATGTTAACGGATTCATCATGCTCTTTTGCAATTCTAACATCTGATCTTTCATGTCCTATTGAATCTTGGTCAGTTGCTCTTGCATCTAAGCTTGCAGCCGATCCTGCATTTCCTTCTGCATTTGTTCTAGTTTTTTCCAAACTTTAATCCATAACTTTAGTTTTTATTCGTGTGTAGTAGTGATGTTCCAGGGTAACTATAATACGATCTTTAGTTAATAGGGTTCTTTTTATGACATTTAATGCATATGATGCGATGTAATGCAAATGCATGATATGAATGCAAAAATGAAAGGTGTTGATTCTGTTTAAATTTTCTTTAGAAAACTTTACTAGATGGCAAAATTCTTTACATGAAACGGATTACAAATATGCAGACAGCCATATTGTCTTTCATTTTATTAAGAAATTTGTTCTCCATACAAGCTCTTTAATTTAGTAATTGAACATGAATCTACACATTTTCAAATACGAAATGACATGTAATGCAATCGCAACCAAAACAAAATGAAACACATTAGTACAAATTAAAAGCAAGCAAGAAGGAAACAAATAAAGCACTTATTCGGGTGACCACTATGGTTTATCGCGGTACTATCTAGAGTGAGCTCGTAGGGTCTTTTATATGCGATTTGAGTTCTAAAGTTGAGGTACCCGAACCAGCAGATTCCTCAATCCTCACCCATTATAGGCTCATATGGATCGAGTTCAGTTCAGGGGAATACATTTCCCTATGGCCATGCGGAGGTGAAAACCTCACGAAGACATAGGTATGGATGTATCCAGGAAGCAGTCCACTAGCTCATGCAGAGGTGAAAACCTCACGAAGGCATAGTTTCTAACTCCCACTTAAAAGGTGTGACCACAACGGTCATGCAGTATGATGCGGGAATATCCTACGAGACTCAAGCTACAACAAACATATGACACGACACAAACTCATGCAGTGAAAGCATCAAAATCAAATTTTAATTTTCGATAAAAGGACAAAGAATAATCAATTCCACGGCTTGACTCTCCTATTGATCCCCAGTGGAGTCGCCAAGCTGTCGAAACCATTTTTTTTGTTTGGAAAGCGCGGGTCGACTTTAAAGCGAAAATGGAGTCGCCACCAATCTTTTTGAGGTGTGATCAGGCCACCTTGAGATTTATTGTTAAAACATTGTGATTTATTAAAAGCGATACTTTTGGTCTACTGAAATTTAGGAAAAGCAGGTTGAGTCGATTCATACGAGGAAGGATTAGCACCATTGTGATGCCCAAAATTGGTACCTAATTGATTATTTGATGTCTTTATGTCGAAAATTTGAAAAGATTTTAAAATACGATCCTTTTTGTTAAAAAAATTGAACAAATTAAACCAAATGCTCGGACCGCTTATTTGAAGGAATAAAATATCATACCCGATGGGTAGGATCGACATTTTGAGTCCTCAAAACTAAGCTTGTGTTTCGCCATTTAAAACTCATACATTTAAATTTAAGAAGGATATTCGATTATTTAGGTTAAATGAGAAATCGAAACCCAGTAAGTTAGGGCACAAGTTCTCAAAATTCCAAATACAGAACATTGCCTTTGTTTTTTAGAAATCCTTAACTCGAGATAACAGAATGTCATATCCAGTGAGTTAGGACACAACATTTTGAATTTCCGAGAATAAGTTTTATTTAGCGTATGCTTTAATAAAAATGATTGGTTCTTTAGATTCGATGAGAAAAAATTCGAAACTCAGTAAGTTAGGGTACAATTTCTTTCGGATCTTAAAACACAGAATGTTTGTTTATTTCAAAACGAAACTTGTAGTGCCTCGAATAAAATATGATATAGCCGTAATAAAATGGAAGACGAATTATAATACAAATACATAATAGAATAAAAACAAGGGTAATAATGTAAATAACAAAAATAAAAGCAGAAATAAAATACAATAAAATAAAATTTAAAATCAACAATCTATACGAAATAATAGGAAAAAATGATAAATAAATAAAGAAAATAATAGCAAAAATAAAAGCCAATGGTAAATCAATAAATAAATAAATACTATATACTATATACTATATACTAATTTTAAAAAATACAATAATAATAATAACAAAATACATTAATAAACAAATAATAGTAAAAGATAAAAAAATAAAAAAATAATAGGAATAATAAAAATAACAATAATAATGTTGATAATAATAAATAATAATAATAATGATAATAATAATAAATATAATTATAGTAATAATAATAATATATATATATAAAATAATAGGGGTAATAATAAAAATAATAATACTAATGAACATAATAATAATCATAAAGTTAAAAAAATAAAAAATAATAGTAGTTTTAAAATTAGAATAATAATTATAATAGTAAAACTAAATTAGTAATAATAATAGTAATAATATTAATATTAATAACAATAAGAATTAAAATTAATAATAATGATAATAATAAAATTAATAATAATAATACCCAAAATCACACAAGAAATAAAAACGGACGAAATTGAACATAAAACCAAAAATTTGGGGTGAAATTTAAAAAAAAATAAAAGCAATGGACCTATCAGAACGCCTTGAACAACAACTGGAGGGACTAAAGGGAAAATATCCCTCCTCCAAAACAATGCGTTTCATAAAGGACCCGATTGAAATTGCCCTAAATTATAGGGCCAAATTAGAAAATAAAAAAAAAACTTGATTATAAGTTTAAGAAAACGGAAGGGCTAAAAGTGCAATTAGCCCTTCCATAGAAAACACGTGGATCCTGAGGCGGGTCGGGTCGGATTCGGGTCGGGCTTATCAAAACGATGCCGTTTTGGCTCTACAATGCCCAGGACGAAACGACGTCGTTTCAACAACCTTATAAAAGCCAATTTTTTTCAAAAAATTCATTCATTCCTTCATTTTTAAAAAAAAAAAATCTGACCCTCAAAAACTCTCTCTTCTGGGCGATTTTCGGTCGAGACACTGGCGCCGGACCGCCGCCAATCCGCCATCGCCGGCCACCGTAGTGGCCGGAATGCCCAAAAGCACCCCAAATTGATCGTTTTAATCCCTACACCTCGGATCCAGCCTAAAATGTCTAAAAGCGACCTTGAAGATCCTTTGGAAGATCGAAAGACTCTTCGGCTTCCTCCCTTCCGGCCACCAGCGAGGTAAGGCTTCCCTTCTTTGTTTTTTTTTTTCGATTTAAAGTAAAAAACAAAATTAGAAATAGAAATAAAAATAGAAAACAACCTCTGTATTTGCTTGAAATCTACTCTTTTTGATATTAATCCTATCCTCCATTTTACATTGTTTTATTTCGGCTTTTATAGCCTTTTAGGAAAAAGAAAATACAAAAGCTCTAGATATTGTTAGATTTTGTTGTGTTGTTTCCTTCTTTTCCACAGGTACGGCGACGTGGAGCAGACGTGACTCGGTAATGGAGGTGCGCACGATGCGGCGTTGGGTTAGCTGCTGACTGCGGCGTTGGTCCTCTAGGGTTTCTGTTTGTTTAAAAATTTTGGGCCATTTGGGCCTTGCAATGTATTGGGCTATGTTTGGGCCTGCTGTAATTTTTTTGTAGTTTAATTTTGGTTTTTTTGTTTTTGGTATGGGCCCGGGCTAAAATTGGGCCCTACAATGAGGTTCCCATAATTGATATGACATGTGTTAAAAGAAGTCAAGTTGGGGATAAGGGTCACGATAGTGATGGCTCGACGGATGAAGTGATGGTCACATTGGAGCTATACTCCAACCCTTCTAATTTAATATCGGCGACTACCATAAGGCAAGCTGACCAGGCGCAATGAAAACCATCAATTGGAATGTCCATGGTTTGAGGAATCCACTGGCAGTTAGGAGGCTTCGGCATATGATGATGTTGCATAATCCCCTGTTGGTCTTCTTTATGGAGACAAAACTTAATGGAAGGCGTATGGAAAGGGTTTGAAGAAGGTGTGACTTCTCGAGCAAAATTCAGGTGAGTGCGGAAGGTTCTTGTGGAGGGTTCTGCTTAGCATGGAAAGAAAAAATCACAGTTACCTTAAAAACTTTCTCAAAGAATCACATTGATGTCGTGGTAAAAGATAGTTTGGAAAGTGAAATTTGGAGATTTACGAGATTTTATGGTAATCCATTTCACAATGCTAGAAGTGAGTCTTGGAGCGTATTAAGGTGTTTAGAAAACGAGCAAGGAATACATTAGCTGGTTTGCGGGGACTTTAACGATATCTTGTACTCTTTTGAAAAGGCTAGAAGGTTGTCGATAGTTGAGCGCAGGATGGAGGATTTTTGAGTTACTTTGGAGGATAGCAATTTAACAAATATCGAGTATTATGGCCCATGATTTACTTGGAAATGAGGGAATTTGCCGAAGATAAATATTAGAGAGAGGTTGGACAGGGAGTGGCAAATGATGAATGGTTGAATAGATTCTCGTCTGTCAGGGTGAGACATCTTCCACACATTCTCTAATCATTGCCCATACGATTTGTCTGAATCAAGAAAATGTATGTTAGAGACATGCGATATTTCGATTTGGGGCTTGGTAGGAAATAGAAAAATCATTTAAGGGAGAAGTTCAGTGTATTTGGGACTCCTCCTCAGGATCTATTATGGAAAAGTTAGACAAGATGCGTACTGGTTTAGTCGAGTGGGGAAAGTTGGTAAAGGCTAAACGGGAGGGTCTGCGAATGGGTCTTTTTAGGAAATTGAAAGGTTTGAATGATAGGGTACGAAACGATGACAATGGCAGACTTGTTAGATACGAAATTATTGCTTAATATAGAGATTGATAAGGATGAAGCTTATTGGGAGCAGAAGGCTCGCGCTAATTGGTTGAGATTGGGGGATTGCAATACTAACTTTTTTCCATAAATGTGTCTGTTCGGAAAAAAATAAATACGATAAGAAGGTTTGTGAGGGATGACAATGGGGAGGTCTATAATGATGAGGAGATTGGGGAGATAGAAATGGAATATTTCCAAAACATCTTTACTTCAAATGGAATAGGAGAGCTTTCACACCTCTCATCGAGTATTGAAGTGAGTATTGATTTTGAAGCTAATAATTCGTTAATGGTTAAATATACAGAGGAAAAGGTTTTTTCTACTTTAAAGGAGATGGTTCATACTAAAGCGCTGAGGGAGGATGACTTTTCGGCTTTATTTTTCCTGAGGTACTGGCACACTATAAGTAATGATGTCACAGTTTTGTTTGGGAATTTTAAATGAGGGTAAAGAGCTTGATTTGGTTAATGGAACGGAGATAGTGCTTATCCAAAAAATTTAAAATTCGAGGGAAATGGCCAATTTTAGACCTATTAGTTTATGCACATTTTTATACAAAATTGTTGCTTAAGTCATAGCAAACCGTCTCCAAGGAATTATTGGAGTGTGTATAGATAGTGCGTAATGTGCATTTGTGCCCGACAAATCAATCTCTGATAATGTATTGATAACTTACGAGATCTTACACACTTTTAGGCAGAAGCATACTGGGAAAAAAGGTTTTATGGCGCTTAAGTTGGATATGAGCAAGGCCTATGATATAGTTGAATAGGGATTTTTGAAAGGTATGATGTTGCGAATGAAATTTGACAGCAGTTGGGTGGCCCTTATTATGCAATGTATTCCCTGTTTCTTATTCGGTCAATGTTAATAGAGCCAAAGGGAGGATGTTCAAGCTATCAAGGGGACTTCGCCAAGGTGATCCACTGAGCCCGTTTCTTTTTCTTATATGTAGTGAAAGCCTCTCAGCTTTATTACATTTGAAACTGAATGAGAGACGTTTGTAGGGGGCCAAGGCTAGTAGGGGAAGCCCACAAATCTCTCATTTGCTCTTTGTGGATGATAGTATTGTCTTTGGAGAGGCATCCACTAGAGGTGCTTTGGGCATGAAAAAGATACGCTATGAATATGAAGAATGCTCGGGTTAGTGTGTTAATTTTGATAAATCTACAACCTTTTTCAATTTGAATACTTTGGATGAGGTGAAAAACTGATTAGCGAATATTTTGGGTATGGGGTGTCTAATAATTCAAAGAGATACCTAAGGTTGCCTAACATTGTAGGGAAGGGAAAACGTGCATCTTTTCAGAATTTGAAAGATAAGATTAAAGATAGAGCTGAGAGGTGGAATACAAGGGTTTTGTCACAAAGGGGAAATGAGGTTTTTATTAAGTCAATTCTACAAGCTATACCAACCTATGCAATGTCTTGTTTCCTATTGCCAAATTCCCTTTGTAAGGAGATTAAACAATTGTTAGCAAGGTTTTGGTGGCAGAAGGATCATGGGAGGAAAAGGATTCATTGGTGTACTTAGAGTCACATGTGTAAGACAAAAGAAAATAGGGGGTATGGGTTTCAGGAACATGGGAAAGTTTAACATTTCTTTATTAGAAAAGCAAGGATGAAGACTTTTTAATTTTCCCAATTCATTATTATCTCGTGTTCTAAAAGCTAAATACTATTTGCGATCTAATTTCATGGGTGCACCTTTAGGTAATATGTCGTCGTTCACTTGGAAAATTATATGGGTTACGAAAGGTGTGTTGCAAGAAGGTTTATGTTGGAGGGTCGAAACGGGTAGTAAAATCTCCATTAATAATGATGCCTGAATTATTGGAGCTGCTAATTATCATTTGATTAATCCGAACCAAGGCATGCGACATTCTTTAGTAGCGAATTTGATTGATGCTAATAATAGAGTATGGAAAGAAGATCTAATTATCAATACCTTTGGGAGGGAGGATGCCACTAGAATTCTCCGTATCCCGCTGGTACGAGAACCACATGACAATCGGATGGTGTGGAGTGGTGAGCCCTCTAGGAGTTCTCGGTTATAATACTTACAAACTATTACAAAAGTATCCTATGGATCCTAATGCTTATGCATTAAAAAACAATGCTAAAGAATTATACAAACTACTTTGGGGCCTAGATCTCCTTGGGAAATTAAGATTACAGTTTGAAGGATCTCCTGGAATTACATCCCCACTTTTGTGAACATAAACCATAATAAGCTTACCCATATTACAATGTGTCCTCGATGTGGGGAAGTAACTAAAATAATCACCCATGTATTTTGAGTGTGTCTGTTTCGAGAGAAGTTTTGTCAGGTTTACAATTGTCATGGACTTTACATTTTGATTATTTGGATTTTGAGCGATGGTTTACAGGCTATTGGGGGTGTTCGTTTAACTAGAAGTGTATCATTTCTTTGTGCACTTTGGGCAATTTGGGGAGATAAGAATACTGGGTCCATGAAAGAGAAGAAAATCATGTAAAGATTTAGGGTGGGTTTGGATGGGCGGTGCGTTTACCTGCGGTTAGTGTAAAAACAGCGGTAGTGGTGAGATTAGATATTGTAGCGATACTGTAGCGTGAGAAAAAAAGTAAGCTAAACGCACCGCACCGCACTCAATCGCCCATCCAAACTCACCCTTAATTGCTTTTGTACGAGATTTTATTAATAAGTTAGAAGGGGTGAAGATACAGACCTATCAAAGTGTGAATCTGGGGGGGAATGAGGAAAGCCTTCTGGGAATACGATGAAGAAAAACTTCATGACGATGGTATTTTTAGATCGGTTTCAGGAATTGTCGCTATGAACGTCGAGGGGGCGGTCCTTTGCTCTCGTTCGGAAGTTCATGACGAAGTGGCATCCGCATTTGCAGCCAAAGCCATTGCATGTCAAAAGGCAGTAGAAATAGGGTCAGAAATGAGGTGGGAAGATATTATTGTGGAAGGGGATTCATTATCTATAGTTAAGAAATGTAAAGAAAAAATCCAGGACAAATCGGTTATCAGACCATATATCCACAACATTAAGCAAGTCACGAGTGATTTGAGCAGTTAGATTCACATATGTGCCTCAAGCGGCTAATGGTTTACACACAATCGCAAAAAGAGGCGTTAAGAAGGAATTGTCTTACAGTGCGCAAGGTTAGGTATATGTTGAGCAATGGCTGGAAGTTGATTAGGAGAGGAACAGTTGAAATCTTCGATGAACAAAAGGAGAATTGAGGAGAGGTTTTGTTGAAATGGCTTTTGGAAGAGCTCCTCTCAGGAGAGTTGGGAACCGTCAGTCGAGGAAATGATGATATTTGGGGACCGGTGATTTGAAGCAATTTGATTGGGCAAGTTAGTCGGTGCCTTTACTTTCTAATTATGTTGTTTTATCCGTTTATCTTGTGGGCCATTTGGATTTGGTCCTTTTCTTGGTTTTGTTTGATTAGGACCATATTTGCAGTCTGTAGGTTTTATACTTTGGTTTTATTAATAAATAGCCTAATCAGATTTATTTTCAAAAAAATTGCATTAAATTTGACATGTATGATTTACATGAATAGACCATAAAATATAACGATTGAATCATTAAAATATTAATCATATAAATAATTATAAAAATATATAAAATTATTCCTTCATTTATATATTAAATCAAATCAAATATGCTATATAAAAATCTTTGCAGCATGTTTGGTTGGGGGGAATAGGAATGCATTCCCCCCAAATTCGGTGGGCCCACCACCAAACGTTAGTTTGGTTGGCTGTAATGGTATTCTGACTGAATCTATTTCGAGCTCTATTACGGAAAATGTAGAATAGGCATTCCCTTCCTTCACCACCTGAATAGCCATTCCATTCCTTTGTATTAATTTTTTTCCCATTTTCATTTTTGCCTCAGAAGCTTCATCTTCTCATTTCCTTTCCATATCTGCGTTTCCCTTTTTTCCTTCTTATTTCCCTTCATCTTATTTCCCTTTTTTCCTTCTTATTTCCTCATCTGCTGCACTCTCATTTACATTCGCCTTGACATTGGCTTAGTTTCTCCTTTACTTGTTTGTTTTGGGTTTTGTTTGTTGAACCGTAGTTGCGAGAAAAAGTGTTTTCACTCTACAAATCACTTCTCAAGAAAGGGAAGCCTCAAGGACGTGAAGTCACCGTTTTAGCCGCTTTTGTTCTCTCATCTCCCTCTCAAGGTTCAATCAATTTGTTGAAGATGGTGCTTCCATGGAAATAATGAATTAATTTACTTACTTTTTATTCTTTTTGCGATTCGAGATCTGAAGTGATTGCATTAGGCACGGGAACAAAATGTATTGGCCGCTCAAAATTAACCCACAGTGGTAACATTGTCAATGATTCCCATCTTTGAAATTATTGCTCATGAGCTTTATTAAGCCCCCTTTTTTTGCTAAAATGGGTTTTAGGGATTTTGTAAAATTAAGTTTTAGGGTTTCTAAGATTTTATATATTTTTCCCCTTTTGTGATTGAGCAGGTTCTTCTATGCAGAGATTCAATGTCTTAACTATAACAATGGTTTTCAAAACTCGATTTTGAATCGGAATTGGATGGTTCCGTGAGAATAAAGTATAAAATCAGAAGCGAGGGTGGAAATTACATTTGTACATATCTCAATTACCATGTAATTCCTTAATGGTTTTTTTTCTTTTTGAGTTTTCAATTTCATTTTTGAGAATGCATTTTAAGTTTCTATACCTCTTGTTGTGTTTAATAGGTGGGGATGCTTCACTTAGTGCAGTACAGTTTTCTATCGGTGAGCATGGTCGGATTTGTATTTAAGATTTTTCGTGAAATGGTTATACTATACATTAGTTTTGATAGTAATATGTATGATCCTCGTGCCTTTGATTGAATCGGTACCACCGTTTTTTGGAGATTGTTGAGAACTAATTGGATTGGTTCAAAGGAAGCACAGTCGAGTGTTACAACATTGTCGATTAGTACATTACGATAAGATAGCTCGTTGGAATGTTGTTGGTGTTCAAGGTTCAAGATTCATCACTTGCTATTATATCGTAGTCTACTATCATTTACATGCTACATGTTTTGTTTCTACTATCATCGATCTTTGAAACATGGATAAGCTGTGCGGCATATATCTTTTTCCTTTTATGATTTTTACATTTTGTGTCTCGTCTTAGGGCTCTGCTTTCATACTTTCTTCAACTTTGTTTTGCATTACATTCTTGTCGGAAGATCTCCTTATGCTTAGAGGATGTTTGCTTAGTGAAACAATTGAAAAGATCCTTGTTCGAGCGGGTTACACCTTTGTCAAATGAGCTTATAAAACCTTACAGAAGTTAACAAGGTTTGTGAAGTTTACTGATTTCTTAATCCTATATATAAGACAAGGGGATTTTGATACTTTAATGCTTTGTGAGCAGCCGATATTTTGTGCGACAGGGTACCACCAAAGGAGTTTCAACATTGCGAGGTTTGCTCAAGCCACATTAACTTACGGGTACTCATATTGAATATACCAAAAAATAGGTGTAGATACTGCTGCATAGGATAAATAAGTCACTGCTTAATTGTCAACTATTTTTATACTTTCATTTCAATGCTTGGACTTTGATCTTAGTTATAAGATTGAAATCATTCTTAGTTCTGAGAGAAAGCGTAGGATAAATAAGTTTAGCTCCTTAATTTTAAACTTTTCTCGTGTTATTTCATCCCGTATTTTGTTCTTTGGACTTAGTTATAAGATTTGAAATATATTATTTAGATATAACTTGGATAACAACAACTTATATTCTGCCTCCAGTATTGTAATGCTTTATATAGATAGCAAGCCTCGGCTATACCTTGAGATCGACATACATCCTTGATTAAGTCAAGAATAAATTTGCAACATCTTGCAAATTTCTAAAGGACTTCAAGTTTAAGTTTGCACCTTTGCTCTATGAAGGCCCTTAACTTAAAAGGCAGAACTATGGTTATTACAGATGGTACTTGTTTAGCACTATAACTACATTGTTTACTTTATCTTATAACTCATTCTAATGCTTCATTTTTCTTTGTTCACCTGCCAACCTTTTAACTCATTCTCAATGATTATACACACAAATGGAGGAATGGATAACTTATTCGAAGAAGAATAAATAAGATCAATATGTGCTTGTTCATTGCTTTTGCAGGTTGATGTTTTCTCATTTGGTATTGCATTATGGGAAATCTTGACGAGAGAAGAGCCATATGCAAGTATGCATTGTGGTGCAATCATTGGTATACTTTTGATTACTATACATCCTCAATAATTCAGGCTAAATATTATGCAACAGTATCTTGCTTACAACTAGCTTTTGCACCAGTGAAACTCGATTTCGTTAGATACTTCAAATTCCAGCATCTATGACTCTTTTCCTATCTCTATATGTCTCAGCCACATTCATGATTTTTACATGATGTTATCATGCTAGCATTGACAAATAAGCGTGAGTGAAGGTGGAATTGTAAACAATACTGGCGAGGCCTCGGATCACTAGGAACGTTGTGATCGAGAATGGAGAAAGTTAATGGAAGAGTGTTGGTTGTTTGAGCCATCAAGCGAGGCAATCATTTGAGAGATAACAAGCGAGTTGCGCCAAATGTCTCTGCGGCATTGCAACCCAAACGACATACTCAATTAAATGAAAAACAAATGAAAATCTCCTTGTAAGTCATACATACATTACATACTAGAACAGATGAGATAGAAAAAAAAAGAAACAAATAGAAAGTATAGATTCATGGATATAAAGAGAACTTACAAAATTCCCTGTAACTTTTTGAAGTCAATCTATTTGTAAATTTTATATTTATAACTAGCTAGAGACTGCTCTTTCTTGCAAGCAAGTGGTAAGGATTCTTCTTTGTTTTGAGCCAACAATATACACGAAGGATTTACTTACACTAATATGAAACATAAAAATATGAAGTAAATTGAAAATAAAATGTTTGTATACATAACAAAATTACACGTAGAAAAAAGACTGAAATAACATACAGATAAAATCAAATAACAACCAAAACAAATTAATTTATCGAAAAGATGGAAGTTTAAATGTAATAGAAAAGTCTTATAATAATTGGAGCACATCATGTATGATTAATACGCCCTCATAGTTCGATCAAAGGCTACCCATTGCAGTAGTTTTCGGTTGCAGTAGTTGAACAAATTGTTGTTATCATGTTATTATAAAGGATAAAATAAAATATAAAAATCATTTTTATTAAAATTGACTATTAAAATGAAATGTTATTAGAGGATTATCATAATGTATGTTAAACTTCATTTTATATTATTATCAAAATAAAATTACAATTAAAATTGACTATTAAAATAAAATGTTAATATTATATTAAAATTATTATTAAATATTTTTAATAATTATATTAAGAATGTTATTAAATTATATATTATTTTATTAAATTGTATTTAATAATAATTATGTTACAATATGATTAAATTATTTATGTTTACTTTTATTAAAATAAATTTAACAATAATCTTATTAAAATTTAATAACAATAATCATCTACTTACAAAAATTTTGTTAAGGGTACTTTGGTCATTTAAACATTTTTCCTTATACTATTACAACATCTATTCCATTCAACCAAACACAAGAATCCTATTACAGCTCTATTCCATTCCATTCAACCAAACAGTTGAATTACGATTCTGACTCTATTCCATTCTGACTCTATTCAATTCTGGCTCTATTCAATTCTGATGAACCAAGCGTACCCTTGAAGTTTAACGGTCTTCTTTTGTTTTATGTCAGTGTAAAAAGTAAAAGTAGAAACAATTTAAGGAAATATTTTATCATATATGCCAGAATCAATAAAAATATTTTATTTGGCACTCTTACTTTATAAATTATATCTTTGCACAAATGATGAATAAAGGAAAATAAAAGCAAAGTTATGAATTGTTAGTTATATTTTGGTATACGTATATTTTTTTTTGTATTCCATACTTTTTGCTAATTTTTTAAATTTGCACTATTTTACATTTATTTTACGTAGATTTTGACAATGAAAAGAGATATAACATAAAAAAGATGTACAATTATATCTTTATCTCTAATTTAGTAGATTTATGTAACATTATTTTTAAAAAAAAAATTATTGTAATTAGTTTTTTTATTTTATAAATTAGGATTTCTTTTGGTATTTGTGTAACATAAAACTTAGTTTTCTTAATAAGATTGTTGAAGAAGGTTCTATGAGAAGTATAAATGAATCTTGAGGATTTTTACAAGGCAGAGTTGGAAAACTATATGATTGTTAAAAGTTATAATTTCTTTTTTTGTTGTAATTAGGGTATTTATTATAGATAGTAGTGATTAATTCTTTTGTCGTGGGTACTTTTCAAAGAGGTAATTGATTGGTCATGAGATGTGCTTCATTCCTATAAGTAGGGATCAAACCTCTGACCATATGATTAAATGATTAGGTGAGCATCACACCACGCCTCATGGTTAAAAATTATAATTCATTTGATATTAAGTATTGTAGGTATGTCAAAACAATTTTGTAATATTTAAATATTAATTAATTTTTTTGGGTAAAAGTTCTTTTAACTAAAATTTTTTTATAAAGGTTATATTTAAATTTTTTATTAAAATTTTGTATTAATTTTTTTAATGGTTTGAGTTTTTTTAAAGAATGTGCTTCGGTTTTTTAAACTATAACAAATTCCAAAGAGTAAATAGAGTATGCATTCCTGGCACGTTTCTGGCTGCTGTTCTAGCAAGTTTTCGTTCCTGTTAGGGTTTTGTTTAGTTTTTTATTTAGTTTAGCGATTGTGGCATTTGTGGAGTGCATCTGTTACATTTTTTCTGGTTTTTATTGTTTTGACGGGGGTTATCAAGTGATGGAGAGGGATTTGACTGATTTGACTTTGGATGATGATGAGGATGACATTTTGCAGGTACAAAAGGATCATGTTTCTGCCGTAGAGGAGTATGAATTTTGTCTAGTAGGCGGTTCCCTAACAACAAGTGTTATCATTTTTCGGCGACGAGAAGAACGATGGTGAATTTATGACATCCTATTAGAGGGGCCCAGATCTCAGATATGGGGGAGAAAAGATTTATATTTAAGTTTTTTCATAATATGGACTTAGAGAGAGTCTTAAATGGGTACCATTGGACGTTTTGGTGATACACCGCTTGGTGGAGGGAAAGAATCCTTTAAAAGTACTGTTAAATTTTGCAAATTTCTAGATACAAATCCCCAAGGTTCCTACGAGTTTCTTTAATGAAGTTTTGGCCAGGCAATTGGATGATTTTCTTGGCCAATATTTGGAGTTCGATGGTACCAGTTTGGGGAAGGGTTTGCGGAGTTATTTGTGCATAAGGGTTCAGTTGGATGTTAGACGGCCTTTGAAAAGAAATAAAAAGGTTATGTTTTCTTCAGGGTGTGTTCTTATGTTTCTTTCAAATATGAGCTTTTGACCTTATTTTGTTTTTAGTGGGCGGTTGGGATATAGTGACTCTTTACATCGAGGCAAAAATGGCTTTAAGGATGGAAAGCTGCGAGAGATGGGATGAGATTTGTCATTTGAGAGCTCAATCTAGAAGAGCTCTTGCGATGAATAGCGATGTGAATTCTGAGAGGAGGAAGCGGTATGAAAAGGGAAGTAGTTTTGACCGTTTTGATTACGATGGGGCGAAATTTGGGACGAGAAGGCTAGAGGAGACGCGAAGTTGTATTGATCCCATTTTAGGAGTGAATCTAGAAGGAGATTTATTTGTTGATTCTCACTTAAAAGGGGAGTCTCCGAATATGCAAGGTCGGCCGGATATGGAGCATGATTCGGAAGATAGTGCCATTGAAGGGGTTTATGGGAAGAAAAGGCAAGGAGGGATAGCGATAATTAGTGCGAAGGAAGGAGGCTGGGTGTCTTGATCATTCGAGACGAGGAGGGTGTTGAAAGTAACTACTTCTTATCGGTGGTGCGCAAAGGGCAAGCCGACCCGGTCGTAATGACAATTATAAGTTGGAATGTATGTGGTTTGGGGAGCCCACGGGCAGTTAGGAAACTTTGGCATATACTGAAGGTGTATAATCCCCAAGTGGTTTTCTTTATGGAGACAAAACTAAGTATGGTACAGATAGAAAGTGTTCGGAGAAGATGTGGATATTTTTAATGACATTAAAGTGCCAGCAGATGGTTCAATAGGTGGTCTTTGTTTGGCATATAGGGAGAATGTTTTGATTAGTCTCAGAAGTTATTCAAAACATCACGTCAATGTAAAAATTCTCGAAAATGAGGAGGGGCAACAATGGAGGTTTATGGGATTCTATGGGACTCCATATGAGCAAAATAGAGAATACTCTTAGGGTTTGCTGCAGAATCTAGGACTTGGGCAAGTTTCACCTTGGCTAGTTTGTGGTGATTTTAATGAAATTTTGTATGCACGGGAAAAATTGGGAGGGATGTGTCACGTGTGAAATGATGTGCGATTTTTGTGCAAGTATACACGTCGGTTCAAGTAATAAAGTGATGAGTGAGTATCGTTCCCACGAGGATAGAATTGAGGCACAAAGTTGGTCAAGTTATTTTAATAAAGTCGGGTTAATACTATGGAAAAACGATTGAATGAAATGTTATGGAAAAACTAAGGTAAATATGAGAGTGATATGCAAATATTTTATAAATAAATAACTACTAAATATGTTGTGGCAAATATACTTCGACAAAGAATAAAGATATAGTGTCTACGATATTTATGCGGTAGGTTGGGATTATTCAGAATCAACCTTCACTATTGATAATGCCATGGCAAAATCTTGATTAACTTACTGTGCAGAAGAGTCCTAAAGTGGTCTGTCTCTTTCGGGGGCAAAACTTCAAGTTACTGTCCCTACTCATAAAGGGTCTTACTACAGCAGCATGTGTAATTCTTTCTGTATAACGCAAGCATCATTTGAATGCTTGCTCATGCCATCCAATATTAGTTAAATTAATCTAACATTTTTCATCTTAAATTAACTTAACAAGAATAATATGCCATCAACTATTCCTAAGGATTGCACTTAAACAATTGAATGGGCAGCAAGATAATCAGATTTATACCATGAAAATTAAAAATAATTAAGTGTCATCAAAATAATCCCAACCCGATGAGATTTAACTCATCGGTTGGGAAATAAAATTCCAAACCATCACCATCGTTTACAACCAAATCAATTCACAAGAGAACATGATAGAAATAATGGAAGAACGTCGGGAGAACAGCTTCCGCTGGTCCACACTTCAACAGCACAATGCCTTG
Source organism: Gossypium sturtianum (assembly GCA_025698515.1). Lineage (NCBI taxonomy): Eukaryota > Viridiplantae > Streptophyta > Magnoliopsida > Malvales > Malvaceae > Gossypium > Gossypium sturtianum. The sequence continues at coordinate 73,019,965 of CM046943.1, read as the reverse complement.
TGTTAGCTGAGAGGATGACTTCTTCTTTCAATCGAACCCTCTTACTCTTGCCTTAGATCTTCCCGTCTTGTTGTTCTCTATCTCCTCTTGAGGTCTCCTTCATTGGCCTTTTATAAGCAAGTGTACTAGGGTTTAGCCAATGACCCAAGATTATCTTTTCTCTTTTAAATTATTTTTGGTTTAAAAATCCTTTCTTTTTGGGTAGGTGGTTATCAGTTCATTATCTCATGATCTTTTTCCTCTTTTTAAATTCTTTTTCTCTAAGATAAAACCAACAACCCAAGATTTATCTCCTCCTCTTTTTAAGTGATTTATATACGGTATAAGTAGAGTTAAAAATGGCCCAGTGCGTATTATTTGTTGACTTAGTCATCTTCCCGAAATCGCGAATTGCCACAGCATAAAAGTTGGCAAACTATCCATCGTTTTGCCTCGACAAACCTTCACTCCTTTATTTCTCATTCCTCATCGTGCACTTGCAAAACCACCAAACACAACCCTTCCACATGCAATTAAAAGTAACAAATTACAATATTTAAGCACCGTTTAAGCTCCTTATGCAATGTTCTAAAAAATGCTAAAATAATATCCTAAAATACAACTAAATGTACCTAAGTATAGGCCATTAGCTAGATCTAAAGGCATGAAATATAACTCTTTTCAAGAATTATCAGGATACCACGTGAGGAGAGGAGAATAGAGGCTTGTAGAAGAGTCTTGGAGGAGTGTCAGTTAGTGGATGTTGGCTATTCTGGGACTTGGTTTACTTGGGAAAGAGGGAATTTACCGGAAACAAATATTAGGGAACATTTGGACTGAGGAGTGGCGAATGAGATTTGGATGAATATGTTTATAAATTTTCTTTGCTCTAACTGAATGAAACAGTAGTATAGAGAAGTAGGTAGATCCCATAGGGATTGGGACTCCTAATTTTCGTGTTTACATGACTAGATTCCTGATTCTAAGTAGTACATGCGTGCCCATGACATGCGTGCAAAGTGAAAAAAATTTAGTTGATAAATGAATAAAAATAAAAATGAATAGAACGTAGTAATAACAAAATCATTATTGAAAAATAAAATTAAGTAATTTAAATTAAATTGGTAAATCAAATATGTGAATGCTTAGCCTTCGCCTCGATACAATTCGAACTCGAATCGATCCTTGAAAGTGGATTTTTCCTTCCAAATGATAAGTTGGTTATAATGATCAGGGCGCCTCAACCGCCAACTCCTCATTGTGTAGTTGGTTCCGATGCGACACTGCAAACCAACCCTTACCAATTATCTAACCACGTAATACACGTCCGCAATTTAAGATCTCGGCAGCCTTGCAATTTAGAAGAGCCCAACTTGAATTAACGTCCTCAACCACATGGGTCATTTAAATCCGATCACTATCTCCCTTGACAACTCCTTCCCAACGTGCACTTTGAGCTGAAATTGGATTAACTTTGAGGGATGAATGTGACTATCCCATATTCTTGAGAGATAATGAATACCGTGTTGTAAGCTTTTAGTGCGGATTCATTTTTCACAATTCTCGATTGGAACGATGACTGATTTAAAGCTAAATGGAGATTAGTTAAGCATGAGATTAATCATGTTTTGTTGGATTATGAGAATTAATTTTAATGTAATGATGATAGGTGAAAAAGGGAGGGGACTTAAAAAGCAATTGCATCAAAATAAGGGGGAAAAAGAAAGAAAGAAAGGGAATGATAGAATGCTTGACAAGCTACAGACGTAAGAAAGGAAAATTTGTTTTGAATTCAAATCTCAAGTTTGTGTGTTTCCAAACTAAAATTACAAGGCTTTTATACCCCTCTCAAAAGCTAATTTTAGCATAACTTCCTCCTAAAATTATGTTTAATAACCAAAAAAAATTAGATATTTTCTTAATTATAGGATTTGAAAAAATCAAAATCTAATTTTTTTTCATCAGCCACCGATTCTGACACTTTTCAATTTGGCCCATTTTCTTGGTTTTTGTTCCAATTTGGCCAAATTTGCTTGATTTTTTGAACTTCGGCATTCCAATTGCGTCCTAATAAATTTTAAACAAGAAATCACAAGCTTAATAACATTTTATTAAAAAGTAAGTACATTAAGCACACAAAATTAGCTTGTTATCAAATCCCCCCTACTTAGCTGATGCTTGTCCTCAAGTATGTTGTGTATTCCTATACTAGAAATCATTCAAAAAAAAAATTCCGAAATCAAGTCTCCTTCCACAACCAAGCATAATGAAAATAATTTAAGTGAAGCATGAATAAACAGTGGCAAGGTTTAACCAACAAGCGTTTTATAAAATTCTAACATTATAAAAAAATCAACTACTTCACTAAATTAAAGCTTAATCAAACTTGCAAAACAATCATTCTCAATAAATTTTTGAACAGGTTTGGGATGTGGTCGAATCTTTACGAAATGAGATGACAACCAAAGCACCTCACCCAGTTACTCAATTTGACATGTCACTCAAATAGATTATTTTTCCTTACTCATAGCAGCTCGATTAGCGAAGTGTTGCAAGTTTCGATTCGTCGCTCGAATCTTTTGACGCGAAATGAGATGACAACCCAAACACCTCATCTTGGTTACTCAATTTGGTCACATTTCCAAAATCTTCACTTATAACTAAGCCATTTGTAACATCCTGAATAATTGGGTCTGTGCATTTTATGTGTTTGGATGCTTAAAATATTAATTTGAGAATTTGAGGTACAATTGGGGCTCAAATTGGGCTGAGGCCTTGTTTTAAATAGTTTGCTTAGACACTCTAAGGGCTTAAATTGAAGTTGTAGTAGTTTAATTGACATATTGGGCTCGTGGCCTAGCAGCTAGGGGCACAATAAGGTGAGCTATAAGTGGCGTCACTAGTGCATGAGGAAGGCCCAAATTTTTGGTTGCTTGAAGCCCAAGTTATAGGGCTAGATTTCGGCACTTAATTGAGTAAGGGGGGACGGCACAAGGCTATTTTTTTTTGGAATCTTATTATATTTATTTCATGTGGATAATAAGCGGATAAAGGCTATTATTTAGGGATTTAGTCTTTAAGGATAATAAGCGGATAAAGGCTATTTTTAGGAGATAACAGATTAAGATAAGGGAAAGGGATAGGAGCTATCATGTGTGGTGGTGTTGGCGAAAATCAATCTCTGCTAAAGGGAGGAATTGGTTTTCTATATAAAGAGGGTGTGCAGAAATTTTGAAGCCTCTTTTTATTTTCTTTTCTCATCTTCTTCCTCTCAAAAGCCGAAAACTACCATCTTCTTCACCCTTTCTTCCTCTCTAAAATTTCTGGTTGGCGAATCTTTTAACCTCTATTGTTATTCTTCTTTTAATCCCTAAAAGCCGAAATCACATCTCTATTATTCTATTCTTCTCCTTAATATTCATTGGCGAATCTCTCTTAGCCATCTCTTCAATTTGTACATCTTCTAAAAGCCGAAATTCTTAGATCTCACTTCTGAAGTTGCCGAATTCTCTTCAAAGGAGTTTGCTTGTGCCGAATTTTGAAGGAAACAATAGGTAAGTATTGATTTCAGGATTTCAATGTTCTTCTGGCTTTTCAAAAGTCCTTAGTCGAATGGCTATTAGAAACTAATCTCTTATTTCACTCTTCTTTTCGACATGCAGGATTTGAAGAAGGAGGCCAATCGCATAGATCTCTAAGTTATAGAATCGTGTTACTTTCGGGATTTCAAGGTAAGAGGATTTGTTTATTTATATATATAAAATCGGGTAGAATACTAACCATGGCCGAATATAGAGAGGCCTATTTTTGCAATTGTTAAGGCTTTTAAGCAAGGCTATAGATTGAGGATAATAGATCCGGATAGCAAGGACATCGACTAAGAATATTGGATTTAGCAATATCGGGTGTGTAATTCTCCACACCATCTAGATCTGTTTGATTAGTATATAATTATAAGTCTTATATGTTTTGTTAAATGCAGAAATCTCGGCATAATGATGGAAACCAAAGAGGGTAAAGCAAATCACCGAGGTTAGTGAATGCTTTGATTAAATGATTTAAGAATATTGATTATTTATGATTGCATGGGTTGGGTTGATGAAAGGAGGAAGTTATATGTTGTAGTGGTTTTTACCGTGATCTATTGTAGCGGTTCCTTACCGTGATCTATTGTAGCGGCCTGCCGTGATGCATGTTGTAGTGGCTACGGCCATGATCGATGATGAGCGGCGACACGGCGCCATCAAGGCGTGTAGCGGTGTGGGTTGATTGTAGAAATCCCCAATGGTGTGAATGGGTGATGCGGGGCGTGTAGCGGATGGACACCTAGGGTATGGGTTGGGCTTTGCATATTATTTTTGTTATTTATATTTTGAATATTCATTTTATGGGGCTAAAGCCCAAATCTAATGGTGCATGAGGGTTGCACTTGAGTCTCGCGACTCACCCTTTAATTTTAACCATCTCGGGTGACACTTAGGGCATCGGACCGGGTGGAGAGGAGAGCAAGGTGGCCATGCGACAGAGCTTTGAGAATTCAAAGCAAAAGACTTAGTCTAATATTTGATTTTCATTTAATTAATGGGTTCAAATTTCTTTGTAATAAGGCCATGGGCCACTAGACTATCATTTATGTTTTGGGATTTTGTTGGGCTTGCATTCTCGGGTTTTAAGTTTTATGTTTTCAATTAAGTTAAGACTGCATGAAATTTCGGTTTTTTTATTATTTAAAATCTACCAAGATAATTGGTAACTTAATATTTTATACTTTAATGAATTATTAAGCTTTTGAAATAAAGGTGTAAACCTAATAATCGTTTTAGAAATGCGACATGTTATGTAAAATCTCTTAAGTGACATACGAGATCCGGTTGTAGCGTTTGGGCGGGTTTGGGGTGTTACAAATTAGTATCGAGCCCGGTTCAAAACTCGGCTGGGGGGGTTTTGGGCTCAAAACGTTTTCTAAAGTTGGGTTTTGAAACATGCATATTTATACAGTCTGTTAGCTCGAGATGGCACTGCGTCTCGGCCCAAGTCCACAGGTAAGTATTACGAACCATTGTGTGATATAAAATATGTGGGCTTGATGGGCTTTATGGGACGTAGATTAGTTAGATTAGAACTTGATGGACTTTAGGCCTATTTGAAACAACTCTTAAAATCTCATAAGACTTAACTTCACTAAACAAACCCGTGAGCGAGCCGCAAGACTAGGGTGTGTAACAGCATACGCATGTCTAGGATTGGATCCGGAAGAGCACAGTATTTAAGCGATCCTAGTGACTCACCTCCTCTTATTTGGAATCCCTACAGTGCGTAGTATTTGTTCACCTTAGCCAAGTTAGGGTGTGGCAATGGGCATTCGCATGTCTAGGAGTGGATTCAGGGAGAGCTTGGTACTTAGCAGTCCCTAGCGACTCACCTCCTCTTCACTAGAATCCTACAGTGCGTGGTGACTATTCACCTTAGTTACGAGGACTTGTTCATGGTGAACCCATAATTAAAACCCGAAAGGGACCAACCACCCTATTTTGGCAAACAAAAACCCCTGAGTTTTGTACATTTCCAAAAAGATACACTTGATTTGAAAATGTTCACAGCTATGAAAAATTTACCCAAAAACCCTATGTTTACAAGAGTAACTAGATTTTCCAAAGTGCCCCTGTTTTGAAAAAAAAATCAAAATATTCCTGGTTTGTAAATTACCGAAATACCCCCGGATTGTAAAATTACCAATATACCCCCGGATTGTAAAAATTACCAAAATACCCTTCTTTCACAAAATCACCAAGAAACTTTATTATGAAAAGTTACGAAAATACCCCTGTAGGATAAAATTACGAAAATACCCCTGGGTAGTGAATCAACGAAAACACCTTTACGTAAAGAATGTAAGTGCTTGGATGTTATTTGTATGATGTATGTGTTTTATTTTAGTTAGAGGTTACAAACTTGAGACTGTATTGTGAATGCGGATTCGAAAGAACTACTCTTAAACTATTGTTCATAAAACTGTTCGTGGTTAATCAGCGAAAGAAAACTAATAATTCATAAAAAATTTAAACAGATAAACGTCAATCGGAGGAATGAGTTCAAGGGGTTGAGGACGTCCGCCGCTTGGACGCGGTAGTAGGGGTAGAATGACCGCGTCGAGCAGTAGGGAGTGCAGCCACGAGTCGTGAGAAGCGAGATCTGGAGGCTGCCATTTGTAGAAGGAGAATTTCGGGATGAGGCGCCGGAGATGATCTTTGTATCTCGAGGCGATGTTGAGGGTTTTAGAGAGGGTTCTTTGGAGTAGGCATGGGCACAGGAGGCGTAAATCTGCATCTGGCGGCTTAAGGCCAATGGGCGAAGTGTTTCTGGGAGTTTCTGGTGTAGCCCCTAACACGGTGAGTATTGATGGAAGGCATTGAGCGCATAATGGATGAATTAGACTTCACGGTAGAGGAAAAGTTGAAAGGGGTCGTGTCTCTTCTTGAGCGAGGCTTATCGATGGTGGCTCGGGGTGAAAGAGAGTATGCGCATGATCGTATTGGGTCGGGATTTCTTTAAGGAATCATTTCAAGGGAAGTATGTTGGGGCGGCTACGTGGATGCACAGAGGAAGGCATTCACGAATGCAGTGCGAGGAAGTAAGTGCGTGGTGAGCACGAGGCGAGTTTGCGCTTGAGCCGCTACGCTCGGGAATGGTAGCAGCGGAGTATGAGCGTTGTGTACGGTTTGAGGATGGGTGCGGAATGAGTTAAAGGTTACGATAGCACCGCAATGGGAGAGAGTTTTGTTGTTTTGGTAGATAAGGTTAAAATAGTGAGGAAGTGAAGCGGGTCGAGAGAAAAGAAAGGGATAAGGATAGGAGTAAGAGTAAGAGAAGTTTTGAGCGATCGGGAGCATCCGGGAATTATAAGAAAAGGCCTGGGGATCGATGGGCGGCTCGTGCTCTCGACGGGTCGAATCGAGCATGTCCTACATGTGGGAGGATGCATTATGGGGAGTCGCGAATGAATGGCGGTGGATGCTTTAGGTGTGGATCCACGGGACATCCGATTAAGGGCGTCATCCTCGGATGGATCGGAGTGCGGCCAGCGGGACGAGGTTCGATCGGTGGGAGAGGTGATCAACAACCACCAAGAGGCGCGAGACAAGCCCGGGGCGATAATGGTAGTGAACACGATCGTGGAGCACCGGTAGAGAGTGCGAGGTTCTGCTGAGGTGAGGCAGCCAGCGTTGGTCTATGCAAACACATCGCCAAGGGGAAGAAACGCGCGATGCGAACAATGGTGCGTACCCTACCATAGTATACTAAGTGTTTATTTTTTTTTGGCTTTAGAAATTAGAGTGCGTGAAAGCATAGTGGTGCGACTTAGGTAAGTACGATTACTAGTTAGTTGGAAATTTTGAGGACGAAATTTTTTTAAGGGGGTAGAACTGTAACATCTTGAATAATTGGGTCTATGCATTTTATGTGTTTGGATGCTTAAAATATTAATTTGAGAATTTGAGGTACAATTGGGGCTCAAATTGGGCTAAGGCCTTGTTTTAAAAATTTTGCTTAGACACTCTAAGGGCTTAAATTGAAGTTGTAGTAGTTTAATTGACATATTGGGCTCGTGGCCCAGCAGCTAGGGGCACAGTACGGTGAGCTATAAGTGGCGTCACTAGTGCATAAGGAAGGCCCAAATTTTTGGTTGCTTGAAGCCCAAGTTATAAGGCTAGATTTCGGCACTTAATTGAGTAAGGGGGGACGACACAAGGCTATTTTTTTTTGGAATCTTATTATATTTATTTCATGTGGATAATAAGCAGATAAAGGCTATTATTTAGGGATTTAGTCTTTAAGGATAATAAGCAGATAAAGGCTATTTTTGAGGAGATATGATTAAGATAAGGGAAAATGGATAGGAGCTATCATGTGTGGCAGTGTTGGTAGAAAATCAATATCTCGCTAAAGGAGGAATCGGTTTTCTATATAAAGAGGGTGTGTTAGAAATTTTGAAGCCTCTTTTTATTTTCTTTTCTCATCTTCTTCCTCTCAAAAGCGAAAACTACCATCTTCTTCACCCTTTCTTCCTCTCTAAAATTTCTGGTTGGCGAATCTTTTAACCTCTATTGTTATTCTTCTTTTAATCCTAAAAGCCAGAAATCACATCTCTATTATTCTATTCTTCTCCTTAATATTCATTGGCGAATCTCTCTTAGCCATCTCTTCAATTTGTACATCTTCTAAAAGCCGAAATTCTTAGATCTCACTTCCGAAGTTGCGAATTCTCTTCAAAGGAGTTTGCTTGTGCGAATTTTGAAGGAAACAATAGGTAAGTATTGATTTGGGATTTCAATGTTCTTCGGCTTTTCAAAAGTCCTTAGTCGAATCATTTGTTAGAAACTAATCTCTTATTTCACTCTTCTTTTCGGCATGCAGGATTTGAAGAAGGAGGCCAATCGCATAGATCTCTAAGTTATAGAATCGTGTTACTTTTGAGATTTCAAGGTAAGAGGATTTGTTTATTATATATATAAAATCGGGTAGAATACTAACCATGGCCGAATATAGGAGAGGCCTATTTTTGCAATTGTTCGGATTTTAAGCAAGGCTATAGATTGAGGATAATAGATCCGGATAGCAAGGACATCGACTAAGAATATTGGATTTACGCAATATCGGTGTGTAATTCTCCACACCATCTAGATCTGTTTGATTAGTATATAATTATAAGTCTTATATGTTTTGTTAAATCTTTTGAAATCCCGGCATAATGGCGGAAACCCAAAGAGGGTAAAAGCAAATCACCGAGGTTAGTGAATGCTCTGATTAAATGATTTAAGAATATTGATTATTTGTGATTGCATGGGTTGGGTTGATGAAAGGAGGAAGTTATATGTTGTAGTGGTTTTTACCGTTATCTGTTGTAGCGGTTCCTTACCGTGATCTGTTGTAGCGGCCTGCGCCGTGATCATTGTAGTGGCTACGGCCATGATCGATGATGAGCGGCACGATCGCCATCAAGGCGTGTAGCGGTGTGGGTTGATTGTAGAAATCCCCAATGGTGTGAATGGCTGGTACGGGGGCGTGTAGCGAATGGACACCTAGGATATGGGTTGGGCTTTGCATATTATTTTTGTTATTTATATTTTGATTATTCTATTTTATGGGGCTAAAGCCCAAATCTAATGGTGCATGAGGTTTGCTGCGAGTCTCGTGACTCAACCTTTAATTTTAACCATCTCGGTGACACTTAGGGCATCGGATTTGGTGGAGAGAGGAGAGTAAGGTGGCCATGCGATAGAGCTTTGAGAATTCAGCAAAAAGACTTAGTCTAATATTTGATTTTCATTTAATTAATGGGTTCAAATTTCTTTGTAATAAGGCCATGGGCCACTAGACTACCATTTATGTTTTGGGATTTTGTTGGGCTTGTATTACTGGGTTTTAAGTTTTATGTTTTCAATTAAGTTAAGACCTGCATGAAATTTCAGTTTTTTTTATTTAAAATCTACCAAGATAATTGGTAACTTAATATTTTATACTTTAATGAATTATTAAGCTTTGAAATAAAGGTGTAAACCTAGTAGCATTTTAGAAATATGACATGTTATGTAAAATCTCTTAAGTGACATACCAGATCCGGTTGTAGCGTTTGGGCCGGGTTTGGGGTGTTACACCATTAGCGAAGTATGTATATATATTTTACTATTTCAATATTTTTTACAGAAGATAAAATTACTTATATGAGACTCGAGTGCTTCTATTAAGTAATTTTAAAGAGCTAACAATTTCCATAAAGTGTTGACTTAGCCACAATATTTTCAATTCTACAAAACACTTGGCAATCAAATTAAGCAATAAGAATTTATTCATGAATTACCCAATTATTTGAATTAACTATGCATAGGATTTGAAGGTTCAATTTCAAAACAAATTAAAGAATAATCTCAGTACAAAAATTAAGACATGCAATGAAGAACAGGTAATATCATGGCATGTCCTACGAATCCCCCCCACTTAGTCCACATTGCCCTCAATGTGCAATTTAAAAGAATAATAAGGAGAAGGGTTAAGTGTACTCCCCGCCTTAATTTGACAGAGGGTGGTGGATATGGCCACTTTGCAATATAGCGAGGATATTTGAGATTTGAGCCCCCAATGTGTCTAGGCGAGCCTTAATACGGCTTAGTCATTCCTCCATAGCGAGAATGGGGCTACTCTCCTTGCTCCTAGGGAGTGGATTGTGTCGTCAATGAAAAACTCTATTGTTCCGAAGCGTTCGTGTACACTGGGGAACAAAATAAAATGCAGTATGGGTGCTGGCAAGTAATCCCATTGAATCTAGACAGTATTCATCTAAACAATCCATAACATATGCACATGTAAGAGATGAGAAATCAATTCCGGATGGAAAAAATTGTGTGGCTAAATGCGTGATATATGGGTCGAGAATGAGTGGGCCGATGAGCTCAGTAAGCGACATGGAAACCACGCGCAAACTAGTATCCTAAATTGACCCTATAACTAAAGTGCATGCACCATAAGAAGAAGAATTTTGTTTTTGTTAGGGTAGTCAAAGTTTCGTTACAACCCGAATAACTAAAAGCGAGAAATCTATGAATGAGATTAAATTTTAGGCATCTTTCCAATATCTTAGTGAGATTTGGCAGACATTTATCGAAAGAATTACCATACACCGTGAAGTCATCCATAAATACCTCTATTATTTTCTCGACATAGTCGAAAAATATGTTTACCATACACCTCTAAAATGTGGCCAGCCTATTACAAAGTCCAAATGGTATCTGTCTATAAGCGAATGTGCCAAAAAGACATATAAACATCGTCTTTTCTTGGTCCTTCGATGCTACTAGAATCTGGAAAAAACTTAATAACCATCAATATAGTAATAGTGAGATTTACCAGCTAAGCGTTCAAGCATTTAGTTAATAAAAGGAAGTGGAAAGTGATCTTTTCGAGTTAAAGCATTCAACTTCCTATAATCTATGCAAACTCTCCACCCATTTTGGACCTGGGTGGGAATTAATTCACCTATTTAATTTTTAATTACAGTCATGCCGATTTTCTTAGGCACAACATGAACTGGGCTAACCAATTTACTGTCGAAAATTAGGTATACCATTCTGGCATCTAGCAATTTATGAATTTCCTTTTCACGACCTCCATCATTGATGGAATAAGGTGTCTTTGAGTTTCTCTTTTCGGGTTTGCGTTCTCTTCTATTGGAATTCTATGCATACAGGTTGAAGGATTTAAACATTTTATATCAGCATTCATCCATTCGATCTCCCCTTTGTAGTCCTTCAAGATCGAACCATGTTTTCTTCTTCCAGCCTAGAAAGTTTACTTGAAACTATTATCGGTAAAATGTTTCCATCACCCAAAAAGGTGTACTTTAAATGTTCCGGTAACAGTTTGAGCTCCAATTCTAGGGCCTGCAAAATGGAAGGCAAAAGTTTAGTTTGCAAATCAAACAATTCAAAATTTTTACCAAGACTTCTAGAAAACTGTGGTGCCTCCATGAGAATAACAACTTCACAAATTGGTTCTTTGATCGTTACTAATTTCTCTAGTTTTTCCATAGCATCGAGATATTTAAAATGTAATTTTGTTAATGGTTTAATAATATCGATAATAGAGACATTTGTCATTGCACTAGGGTGGACCATCGCCTCATAAACATTGAGCTTGACCACTTCACCGTCGAACTCCATAGTGAGTGTTCTACTTCGAACATCAATTTTTATATGCACGCTGCTTAAAAATGGTCTCCCGAGTAGAATATCAGAGGATTTTTTCCCGTTGTCATCCTCTATTTCGATGATGTAAAAATCTTCCGGATACACAACTGACCTATCCGCTAACTGAATGATCACCCCTATTTCTTTCAAAGGATCCGTCTTTAGAAATTTATAAATAGATAAAAGCATAATGTTAATAGATGCACCTAAATCACACATGGCCTTTTTAATGCTAACTTTACCTATTTTACAGGATATAAAAAACATACCTTTGTCCTTACACATAGGCGGGATTTTCTTTTGTAAAACCGCAAAAACATTTTCTCCTACATTTACCCTCTCATTACCCAGGAGCTTCTTCTTACAGGTGCACAATTCTTTTAAGAATTTCGCATAGTATGGAACCTGTTTGACTGCATCAAGTAAGGGGATGTTAATTTCCACCTTTTGGAACGTCTTTAGGATTTTTCTCTTCTCGCTCCTTTTTCATTGGCGAGCCTTCTACAAAGGAATGGGGTGATACCACGAACAGTTTTTGTAGTGCCGAATCCGTGGTAGCTGTTGGGTCAAGTTTCTATACTTTTTGTTTAGTGCCGTGATCATGACTCGTGCCAAGTGCTAGCTCCAAAATCGTTTCACCTTTTAAGGTCATAGCACTTGCATTTTGTCGTGGGCTCGGCCGTTTGAGACGACAACTTCTTTTAGGATTCCAATCGATTGGACCGTAGCGCAAGCTTACTTATTTGCTTATCTAGTTTTTAGGTGCGTTTAGTCTTCCGTTGGAACTTGTCGGTACTAATGACTAACCTCTCCACTATAGTCTCAAGAGATGACCTTAGGGGTTGAAATTGTTGTGTCAGATGTGGCCTTGGCTGATACGGTTGGTTGTACTGATGATTCGATCCATAGCTCAAATTTGGGTGATCCATCCACTCTGCATTGAAAGTATTTGAATGTGGATCATAACACCTTTGAGATGGCCCTGAGAAGTTCCTGATGACATCTACTTGTGTTGTTTTATCCTCGTGCAAAAAGGAGCCTAACTTGATAATCGACCCAAAGAGAAAAAGAAAAAAATGAAGCCCAAAACCGGCCCAAATTAAAAAACCCAAATCAGTTAAAAAAATAGATTCACGAAACACAACCTACCCTATTTTCCCTTTCCTTCTTCTTCTTCTTCTTCTTTTTCATTATACCTAAAATAAACCCTAAAATTCCATTAAAAAACCTCACATTCTTCACGTCGCCACCGCCACTACGTTTGGTTGTCATTCGCCTCCCCCTTCACCTCCCTAATTATTGAAGCTTCTTCAAACCCAAACATCACTTTCCTCATCCTTCAAACACCAAACCACTGCACCTACAACCATAACCGATGTCACCCTTCAACCCCACATACCACCATACCAATACGCCACCCTTCAACCCATATAACCACGCTTCAAACGTCATTTCGTCGCTTCTTAAAACCAACATCAGCACTACCCAAAAATACCAAAAACCACTGCTCATTAAAACCCAAACATCACCACTACAACCATGGTTCAGCTAGAAATCAAGCAACCGTCTGTTTCCTAACTTCTCTTAATCGAGGTCAGAACCAAATGTCAGTACCACCAATCATCGACATTGATGACGAAGATTCAGAACCGTCTCCATCGTCGCCGATACAAGTTTTGGGTGAGTCGACCTTTGGGACAGGGTGGAAAATCCATAAATTAGTTCGGACGCTTACGGCGGAATAAGATGCGGTGCCCCAAATTTCCAACCAATTTTTCTGTTGCTAACATATCCAATAGGACATTCTGACGGAACCAGCACCTCTCATTACCATGGCATAGAACCTTGAATCAACATGAGCAACCTCATATATTTCGAATGAGAGCAACCACCGCATGCGTGATCGGCGAAACCGTCACACCGACCAAGTGTGGAGCTAGTATCAACTCTAGATAGCGATCTTTGGAGCTACTAGTATGTCGAGTGCGTAACATCCCTAACCGAATCCATCAGAAAGCAGGTTCTGAGCATTACGAGTTTACAAATTAATTATCAAACATTTCATTTCATCTAGAATTCATATTAGAAACCAATCAAAATCATACATATTGTCCATTAGCGAGCCCTTGAGGTCCAAATTACGTATTAGAAACAAATAGGGACTAAGTCAAAGACTCGAGAAATTTTTTTGAAAAATATTTAAAATTTTCAACTTTGCAAAGGTCACTGCGGTTTGTGTGGCTAGGTCGTGTGACTCATACGATTTGGAGGCATGCTCATGTCTCAGGCTCTGTGGTCATTCGAAATAGGGACACAGCCGTGTCTCAGCCCGTGTTCGTGCTCGTGTAAGTATTCAATTTTGTGCAAATTTAAGATCTGAGGAGGACACACGGCGGTGTCACCTGCCCATGTTCACACATGGTTGAGACACATACCAGTGTCTCTACCGTGTGGACGAAAATAAACCATTTTATAAGCCATATTTCTCACCCAATTCTATGTCAATATGTACATACCATTATAACCAAAATCAAAACATTTGAAAGTACCGATAGAACCGATGGATAGTGTGATACAACTCCGACAAGCTTCCAACCCAATCGAGCTTTCGATAATATGAAAAGTAAAGGAAAACAAATACATAAGAAATGAATGATTAGTAAGCTCGTATAACTTTAATTATAATACTTCTTTTCAAATATGAAATTTAAACATATCAAGAATAATTCAATATTGATGCCACAATACTCATGAAGTTATATTTAATAGCTCACTAAGTGAATAAATCTACAGTATCACTAAATATATATTATTCCTAACATAGTAGGAATTTTAAACAACTTTAACTCTTCCAAAATTTCTTTATTTTCATTTGCGTTTCTTTACCTTCCACACTCATTCTATATGCATAACACACCAGTTATAAGCATATCATTCAACCATAGCTACAAGCTAGTGCATTTAAACATAAACCTTTTTTGAATTAATCACATGATAACTCATTTCATAAAAATTTGCATAACTTAAACATTACAACTCTTTCATGAGCACGATCATATTTTCATTTGAGCACTTACCATTTCAATGCACTTTATAATTAAACATATTACCATTCAACCGATAATTTGGCATTTGCCTAAGCATCAAACAACAACACTTGTTAGCGTACTTGAACATATTTCATATAATTTCAACATAAATAACCTTATTATCTCAACATGTCACACTTGATTTTATTACTTGTCTCAACTTACAAAATTTTCATGTATCAACATATCAATATATTAATATATATATACATTTCATGATACATATCATCTTTCTTGTTTCTTCATATATCATCCAAGATAACTCCCAGATAACTTACCATTTGAGGAACAACTTACGGATATGAGTACATCGTTTTGAAGGAAGAAGGCTAAATGAAGCTCATAAGAGCTAAACAAAAAGTAAACACGAAAGTTCGCAACAAATCTTTGAACCTCGGTTTACTTGGGTAATTTACCAATCAATTCATCCTTTACATTTTTCGTCAATTCATCCTTTACATTCGTAGTGCCATAACCCAGTTGTGGTCTTATCATTAGAATGCAATAGCCCAGCTACGGTCTTACATATAAACACTGCCATGGTCCAACCATGGTCTTACGTTCATAGTGCCATAACCCAGTTATGGTCTTATCATCAGAATGCCATAGCCCAGCTATGGTCTTACATAAAAACACTGCCATGGTCCAACCATGGTCTTACGTTAATAGTGCCATAACCTAGTTATGGTCTTATCCGTCAATTCAACCTTTGCCACAGAACGATTGTACTCAATCCCGCATTCCACTCGTTTTGAATATTTAATTCAATTTCATAATTTAACAATAATATTATTTTCAGCAATAGATATGAATAAATACATAATACCATTCATAAATTTAATAAATAAACATTATAGTTTAACCATACGAACTTACCTAAATTGAATTGTAATAATTGCGAGGAGTTCGGGGACTATTCTGCTATATTTTCCTTTTTCACGAGTATCTAGGAAATCTTGATTCTAAAATATAAAATTGCTCATTCATTAGCATATATTTCAGCTCAATCCATTTCACAATTTATACCCTTCAATTTTTTGAATTTACATAATTACAGCTTTTATAACTTTTACAATTTAGTCCCTTAACTAGTTAATCTATCAAATCAACTAATTTTTCTCAATTAATAATTTATCCAAATATTTTAGCTATCATACAACCCTTAATAAAATAGAAATTCAATATCAAACCCTAATATTTTAACCATTTTCACAATGTGATCCTAACATCAATATTTAACAAAATCACTTTATAATATCATTATACGACAAAATTAAAGCTCTAAACCCACTTGATATTAATAATTTCTTTCAATATATTAATTTAGACAATAAAACAATTCATTTCATGCAATTTGGTCATTTTGACATTTTTACAAAATTGCTCTTTAAAATTTTACTTTTATTCAATTTAGTCCACTGAGCCTAAAACATGCAAATTGGTCATTTTTAATGTAAACCCATGCTAGCTGAATATTCAAAGATTTTCCTCCTCCTCCTCCTCTCCATTCTACATCCTTAATGTATATAACATGCTTATATGTAATATTATCTATAATTCCACTATTTGCTTATATGTTCATATCAAAGCTATCCACTTGAGTCATAGTCACTAAATTATTTATATCTTGAGCTACAGAATTCTAAATTAAGATCCGCTTGATGTTTTGAAACTAGACTAAAATATATTTCTAAAATAAAAAAATTAGAATTTATAGTTTAGCCAATAAGTACAGTGAAATCTTCAAATTTATCCATGTTCTGATGTTTGACAGCTTCGACCTTTCTTTACTAAAAATTAATTATCTCTTAGTACGGGGTTTAGATGATGCTTCTGTTTGTTTCTATTGCAAATAGACTCATTAAGAATTTAAAAATATAAATTTAAACCCCTAATTATTTTTTTACAAGTTTTGATGATTTTCCAAAGTCGAGCAGAGGAACCCAAAATCAATCGACCTTGTCTCACAAAAATTCATATAACTCGTAATATGAAACTCTTTTGCTTACACCGTTTCTTATATGTAAAACTAGACTCAATATGATTTAATTTAATACTTTAATTAACCTATAATTCAATTTCTACAATTTGTGGTGAATTTTCAAAGTCAGACTACTGCTGCTGTCCAAAATTGTTTTAGTGCAAAATGTTGATAACCAAGTTTATAACACCCTCCTTTCCTTTCTCTACAATATTTCCCATCACTTCCTCTTATTTCCCTTCACTAACATATCAAAGAACATAGAACCTTATATAAGAAAACTCTACTTTAACATCATTTTCATGCTTTTTCAATAATATCAAACTTAAAAATATATTGAAATCTTGATGTTCTTACCTTGTGCTATTGATTTCAATCTTTAACTTGATTTTCTCTCTCCTCCAGCTTCTACTTCTTGAATCTAACTTGATATTCTAGCTCCCCATAATCTCCTTATTATTTTTCTCTCTAGGTAGGTATGGAAATTCTTTTGATTTCTAAGTGAAAATGGTGAATTTTTTGTAAAAGGACCAAATTGTAAAGAAAAGAAAATTTATTTCTTCTCTTCTCTTCTCACGTGGGTGCATGGAAAGATGAAGAGAATTCTTCATCATTCTTTCCTTATATACTAAATAAAATAATAATAAAATAATAAAATATCTCATTAAAATATTAATAAAATAATATTTATCTAATTAAATAATTATAAAATATCATCAAAATACCTCTAATATCATCATTGCCTTCTAGAGTTCTCTCTCTTTCTAATTGACCATTTTACCCTTTATGATCTTTTAAAATTCCATCCTTGAGTCATCACTTAATTTGGTAAAATTGCGATTTAGTCCCTCATAATTTTTCACCTATTCAATATGGTCCTAATTCATCCATTTTCCTTAGTTTCTAGATCATTCCAACCTTAAAATATTTGCGCTATTGGTCCTTCAACTTTTCATATTTACACTTTAACCTATCAAATTTTGAGTATTTACTCTTGGGCCACAAAACTTTTCTCACTTTTGCGATTTAGGGCTAGTTTGGCAATGCTTTTGAAAAGTGCTTTTGAAAAGTGCTGTGGAAAAGTGTTTTTGAGAAGTGCTTTCGAAAAATTTGAGTGTTTGGTATTACTGTCAAAAAGTGCTTCTGAGAAATAAAATGTCCATTTTAGACATGATATTATAAAGTAACAAATATGTATTTAAATAATGTTCAAATTAGTTAATATTATGATATTTTAGCAAAAATATAAAAATAATTTATTATAACTTATTGTTAATATTTTAATATATAATATTAATTTTAAATATTTCTAATTAATTAATATTAATTATTTATTAAATTTAATTAGAATATATAAACTATATTTAAATATTTAAATATAATAATTAAATATTTGTAATTAGATATTAACACAATTGTATTATTTTAAAAATTATTTTTATTTTTAATTAATGCTTTTAACACATTTGTATTATTTTATTTTAAAATGTATTTGAATATATAACTCATATTAGATATTAACATAACATAGAAAACATAAACCTAACAAATTAAAATATTACATATATTTGGATTAAAGTTTCAAAAGGGATAATATTTATATACCAAATATAAATACTAAAATTTTTACAATAAATTTACAATTTAAAGTGAATTCATTAAACTAGAAGCTATAGCATCTCTTGTTAATTCCATTTCAAAACCACTTGAATTGTTTGATTCACCATCATCATCACCATCGTCATCGTCGTCGTCATCATCATCACTTTCTCGACCATGCGCATTTTCTGAATCAATAATATTCTCATATGCCCAGTTAATATCTTCGTATTCCATAAAATCTGCATCATTTCGACCGACATGTTTTCGAATAAAATTGTGTATCGTCATTGTAGCAACAACGATCATCGTTTGCTTTTCAAAACTATAACTTGGCATATCCCTTAAAATGGCCCATTTTTTTTTCAAAACACCAAAAGTTCGTTCAATCACACTACATAATGATGAATGTGAATTATTGAATATCTCTTCTTTACCAGATACCAATCTACCTCTACGAAAGTCAGGTAAATGATATCGCTGACCTCTATATGGTCCACGATAACCTTTGATTTGAGGATATCCTGAATCAACAAGATAATATTTTCCTACATGTCCTAATATAACAAACAATTAATTCAAGAATTTTTTTATAAAAATTATCAATTAAAGAACTTATACTTTATTATTTAAAAAATCACATCTAAATAAAATATCTAACCATTTGGTGGGTGCGGAAATTTGTTTTTTGGATCTCGAATTGCATCAAGAAATATTCTAGTGTCATGAGCAGTCCTTCCCATCCACCATGACAAAGGTGAAACGCATATTAAAATCACATCTTTGCCATAACATTTTGAGTGGGATACCTTTTCTTCCAATATAAGGAATTTGTTCATTTGGTGGAAGAATAAGCGGCAATATGAGTACCATCAATTGCACCTATGCAATCTGAACAAATAATCATATTAGTCTCGTGCATATTTTTAGTAGACCAAAAATATTAAAATATAATAATATAAAATTAAATTTTAACCTTAAAATCGGCATATATCTAGAATCATTACGTATTTGTTCGGGTATTGAGCTAAAAAAGGATCTTGGTGCAATTAGATCAGTGGCCATCCTTGAAACTTTCTCAAGCACAATTGCAAAGTATCGACTTATTGTTGATCCAGACCTTTGAAATCTTTCTCGACATTGGAAAACTTTTGCACCGGTGCCCAAGATGTATAAAAAAATTCCCAACATTTCATTAGAAGGTATGTTTCTTGAAGTTTGCAAGTTGTATCTTGTCTCCAAAACTCTCAACAAACTTGTGAATACCATTTTAGACATCCTAAAATTAATCATACAACGTGATTCGTGACCGTCAAGGATCTTTCGGATCCATGTCTCACCTGACTGTTTTGAATTAATGCATGGTTGCTTCAATATATGCTTCTCGTAATATAATTGCACGGAAGAAGATGCAACAACAAATAATCGGTTAAAACATTCTATGCGTTGTAAAATCTCTTTCTTTTCCCTTTCATCATCACTTTCATCACCGCTGTAATTCTCAACTATACTCATCACCTGTGAATAAATTTTATATCCAAAATCATATATAAATAACTATTGATAAAACTAATTTAGTATAAATAACTAGAACATAAATTCAATATCCAAAGACCAAACATAAACAACTATTAATAAAACTAGATTACACATAAATAAGTAGAACATAAATTCAATATCCAAAAACCAAACATAAATAACTATTGATAAAACTAGTTTAGCATTGTTGTTTAGTCACATAATAGATATCTACGAACCCTAGAAGATTAGAAAATTTTCAACTATCCTCCATTTAAGTCTTAAGCCACAAAACTCTAATCTTGGGATTAATTGATAAAAATATAATTCGCTTGTCCTTATTGAGCAATAATCTAAGTGCGAAAAAGTATAAGCGGACTAAGCTTCTGGAACTTCTTAGACATGCTATCAAGCACTTTATTTGCTTGTGGAATACCATATGGATCCATAACAGAGAGTCAAACTAGATGTGGCTTGACTCATATTGTCAATTTGCATTGCATAATTTTTCTATTTATTTGGACAATCTTGCAGCCCCTCCAATTTGCTTTGAGGATTTCTTTCTTCCAGTTTTAAAATGTGAACTTGATATCTCAGGGTTTTTCTTTTTGACCGTTTCCATCAATTTGAACATCATTTGAAATGAGAACATCATTTGAAATGTGAACATTATTTAAAATGTGAACATCATTTCTCACATTTTCTTCTTCATTCTCTTCAGGTATTTCGTTGTTAACATCCTCAAAAAAATCACTACGGAGTGTACCAGAAGAAGGTGCCCATGCTTTATCACCTATTGCAACTATCCTCATGAACATTTGGTCCAACTTCCCTTCGAATTCAGGATCAATGCCCGATGTTCTAAATTTTTGAGCTTCAGGCACAACCTACATATAAAATGATAGTTTAAGAACAATAATTATCAATAACCTCATAAATAAGAAAAAGAAAAACAAAAATATTCAGAATTATTAATGTACCTTTAGCCTACTCTCCCACCAATCATCCGATGCATCAACGGTTCTTTTTATAGGATTCCACCCTAGACCAGTATCTTCACCTTTAAGTTTCTTCTAAGCTTTCCATTCTTTTTTAGGGCATCCACCTATTTTTAAGTTGTCTTTGTGAAAAAGCCTTGCCCGTTTCTTTCTCAAAGTTGGTCATTATTTTCAACCATCCATCTTTTGTGAAATGAGTACCAGGCCTATTGCCTTTCAATATCTCTTTAATACAAATATCACAAAATATTTCTGTCAATCTCTTATCCACATTGCTTTGACTTTTTCACCACTAACTTCAATCTTGAAGTACTCATCTATTGTGTATCTGAGCAGATTCATTTTATTGATAAAGCAATCAAGAAAATCAAATGTCACATAAGTATATTTTTTTACATGTGTATCAAAATCAAGATAGGATTTTAAGATTTTTTTCTCAATCAAATTCAACTTTCCAAGACCAGGAATAATAACCAAGAAAGAGAACACAACTAATAATAGCATCAAACACAATTAAAAAGTCAATATTGAATGAAATTGATTGAGTTATTAGGATTGTATAGTGCACGTTATGCCATAAGGCTGATAATTTTTAACATCATGTTCACTAGTTATATGGTTGCATCAACTTTTTATCACAACTAAAGATAAAAATATTCTCCATATAACTTGGTATTTACTCTTAATTTACCACATCTGGAAAGTTATATGGATATTACAGACCAAATCATAAATCATTAAACCATGCAACTTCTATGGCAAAACAAGCAAACTAATAAAACATAGAGAGGCTATTTAATGCTAAAACATATACAAGCTAATACTGCATATGGTCAATTGAAAACATCTATTAATTTACAATTTATGCAATACATTTGAAGGAATAAAACACCAAATTAATCTTGCATAACATCATGAAATGACCATTTGGAAATGAAAAAAAAAATCACAAAACAAAGATCAAAATGAAAATAACAAGTTGAGAAAGCTACAACAATCTTAAAAGAGTATAAATCAAACAAACCCAGAAGTAAAGGAAAGAAAATTTACACAACTTATATAGTACAAAATAAATATAAAAATTCAAGCTTTCGTCTATCTATCTATCTATATATATTACTTTATCTAGTAAATCCAAATTAGCTGAAAAAATTTACATTATCATCCATATAATTCACCAAAAAGTATCCTAATTCAGAACAAAAATCAAAGAAACAGATAACCTAAATCCACCAAATTTTAAAAAAGAAAATCTTGACAAGCAAATCTTTATAAACCCAAAATTTTGTTCACTAATAGTAGTAACTAAAGCACCATAAAAACAGAATCCTCAACCTCTAAGCATAGGGGTAGAGAATCCAAAAATGAGAAGCAAAGGGTAAACAAACATGAAATTTAAAACAAACCAAGAAAAAAGTTCACCCATAAATAATGAAAAGAAGCATTGAGAAACCAAATAATATTAAACTTATAAGCAAAGCAAAAAACATAGTATTTTAGAGGGGAGAAAGCAAGGAAAAGCCGTGAGAGATATTTACGAGAAAAGAGTTGAAATCTTTGAAGAGAAAAGATAATTGAAGAAAGAAATGGGAGCAAAGCAGAGGCGAGGAGATGGGAGGAAATGGATTGTGAAGCTGTGTGGTCTCCTATAAATATAGAGACAAAGGCCATTAATGTTTTTTTTCTTGCATAATGAACATTTAAAGAGAAGAAAGAAGAAGAAAAGAGAGACTCACTGTGGAGAAGAAGAAGAACCAGAGGAAAAGTAAGGTTTAGACAAAAGAAAAAGGGAAAAAATGGGTTCTAACGTCTGAAAAATGGGAAAAAGGAAGAGAACAAATAAGGTTAAAAAAGTAATATCGACCTCAAAAGCACTTTTGGCTAAAAAAGCACCAAATTTCTGCTTTTCATGCGAGAAAAGGACTTTTCTTAAGTTGAAAAAGCTTCTACTTTTACCTCTGTTCTTTATTGCTTTTTATATAAAAGCACTTTTTCCCTAAAAAGCTCATCTAAAAATCAATGCCGACCTTGACCTTAGTCTTTTCTTAGATTAATATATCATAATATACTTCCCAATGTTGACATAACTCAAAATTTCCCTTTTTGTCACTTTATTTCCTTATTTTACTATATCAAGAATACTATCTTACTTTCTTACTGTAGTAATTTTCGGGATATTACAGAGTCCACCAAATAGTCTGCCCAAAGAAGAGTACAACCACCTAGAGATAATAAAGCGCGGCGGTGAGGCGTACCTACACGATGTGGGAGGCGAGACTTGAGGGATTTCTGAATTTTACATCCTTAGAACACCACACAAGATATGGTGAAATTCGACATCACCTAATCTAGATCTGTAAGTGTATCTCTCTTTTTACCCTTGATATACTAAATTTACGAGATGATGTATTTAATTATTTTAATACTATTGATTGGACATCTTATGCAAATATTGAATGTGCTACATTCTATGAATTTTGTCTAGATTCAATGGGATTACTTGTCGGTACCCCTCTGTGTTTTGTTTTGTTCCCAGTACACAACTGCTCATAACAATAGAGTTTTTAAATCGACGACACAATCCAACTCCTAGGGAGCAAGAGGAGCGACCCCTTCTCTCTGTAGAGGAGCGACTAAGCCGTATTGAGGCTTGCTTAGACACAATGGGGCTCAAATCTCAAATATCCTCGATATATTGCAAGCGGCCACATCCACCACCTTTCGCCAAATTAAGGCAGAATACATTTAACCATTCTCTTTATTATTCTTTTAAAATTGCACATTGAGGCAATGTGGGCTAAGTAGGGGGATTCGTAGGACATGCCATGATATTACTTGTTCTTCGTTGCATGTGTTAATTTTTATATTGAGATTATTCTTTAATTTGTTTTGAAATTGAACCTTCAAATCCTATACTTAGTTAATTCAAATAATTGGGTAATTCATGAATAATTGCTTATTGCTTAATTTGATTGCCAAGTGTTTTGTAGAATTGAAAATATTGTGGCTAAGTCAACACTTTATGGAAATTGTTAACTCTTTAAACTTGTTTAATAAAAGCACTCAAGTCTCATATAAGTAATTTTATATTCTGTAAAAAAATTTGAAATAGTAAAATATATATACATACTTCACTAACAACTTAGTTATGAGTGAAGTTTTAACAATGACCAAATTGAGTAACGTGATGAGGTGTTTGGGTTGTCATCTCATTGTGTGTCAAAAGATTCGAGTGATGAATGAAACTTACAACACTCCACTAAGCGATTTTGCCATGAAAAAGGAAAAATAATTTGTTTGAGAGATGTGTCAAATTGAGTAACCGAGGTGAGAGTGCTTTAGTTGTTATCTCATTTCGCGTAAAAGATTCAACCATGTCCCAAAACTGTTGGAAAATTGATTGAGAAGCGATCACCTTGCAAGTTTGATTAAGCTTTAATTTAGTGAAGTAATTGATTTTTGCATAATGTTAGAATTTTATAAAGCGCTTGTTGGTTAAACCTAGCCTTTGCTTATTCATGCTTCACTTAAATTGTTTGCATTATACTTGGTTTTGGAAGGAGACTTGATTTGGAAATTTTTTGAATGATTTCTAGTATGAGAACACACAACATGCTTGAGGACAAGCATCGACTAAGTAGGGGTGATTTGATAGCAAGCTAATTTTATGTGTTTAATGTAATTATTTTTAATATAATGCTACTAAACTTGTGATTTCTTATTTAAATTTTATCAAGATGCAATTGGAATGTTGAAGTTAAAAAAATCAAGCAAATTGGGCTAAATTGGAACAAAAACAAGAAAAAGGCCCAATTGAAAGATTCTACGGAGAATTGGTGGTGATGAAAAATCAGATTTTGATTTTGTCAAATCCTATAATTTGAAAAATATCTGATTTTTATTGGTTGTTAAACATAATTTTAGGAGGAAATCATGCTAAAATTAGCTTTTGAGAGGTGTATAAAAGCCTTGTAACTTTAGCTTTGAAACACACGGACTTGAAACTTGAATTCAAAACAATTTTTTCCTTTCTTACGTTTGTAGCTTGTCAAGCATTACGCCATTCACTTTCTTTTTTCTTTTTCTTATTTTGGTGCAATTGCTTTTTAAGTCCCCTCCATTTTTCACTTATCATCATTACATTAAAATCCATTCTCATAATCCAATAAAGCATGATTAATCTCATGCTCAACTAATCCCCCTATTTAGCTTTAAACTGGTCATCGTTCCGGTCAAGAATTGTGAGAAATGGATCCGCACTAAAACCTTACAACACAGTATTCATTATCTCTCCGGAATATAGGATAGTTACATTCATCCCTCAAAGTTAATCCAATTTCAGCTCAAAGTGCACATTGGGAAGGAGTTGTTTTGGTGTACAGTTGGGAAAGTGAGTTGGTCGTCTGCCGTATTCGAGTTCCTGCAAACAAATTGGTGTGTCTAGTTAGAAAAAGCTAGTTGGATTCCGTCAATGTAGATAGTGATCAAATATAAACAACCTACGCGATTGAGGCCGTTAATTTGAGTTAGGCTCTTCTAGATTGCAAGGCTGCCGAGATCTTAAATTTCGGACGCGTGTTACGTGGTTAGATAACCGGTAAGGGTTAGTTTGTAGGTCGTATCGGAACCAACTACACAACGAAGAGTTGGCAGTTAAAGCTTCCTTGATCGCTATAACTATCTTATCATTTGGAAGGAAAAAATCCACTTTCAAGGATCGATTCAAGTTAGAAGTGTCTTGAGGCTAAGGCTAAGCACTCATATATTTGATTTACCAATTCAATTTAAATTACTTAATTTTATTTTGCAATTATCATTCTATTATTATTACGTTCTATTCAATTTTATTTTTATTTTCCTTTATCAACTAAAATCCCTTTTTTTATTTTTCGACTCACTTGCGTATAAAGTCGTGCATTTGCCTAGATCGAGGAATCTAGTCACGTAACTGAAAATTAGGAGTCTCGGTCCACTGTTGGATCGACCCTACGTTTCTATACTATTGTTTAATTCGATTAGGCGTAGGAAATATATATTTGGTGGTTTACATCACGCGAGCGACACAGGTTCGATCACGACAGCGAGCCAAAATCGATGGCTTATCTTTGGAAATTACATAAATTAGGTGGAAAATCATAATTTTATGGGAGGAATCACATGGGTTTTCCGTCGGCAATTTTGATGGGGGTATCAAATTAATCAAACTATGAAATGTGAGTGTCTAAATTGTAAATTTTATTTTTGAATGCTTAAAATGAAAATTTTTAATAATTAGATGACTATTTATATAGTTTACCTAACATTTTAATATGTTATACAACCTAAGGGATTTCTCTAAATTAATTAAGTTAATAATTTTATTGAATTAAAACATGTTTAGTAATTAAAATATTTTCATTAACATTGCGGTTACAAAATTTTAACAAATCATTTTACTGTCATATCAAAAGACTTAACTTTTCATCACTCGAAATGTAACGTTTATAAAATTATTTTGATTTTAAAATTTAATTACTTAAAATTTGATTACAAATCTAGATATACTTAAATTATTTTTAATTAGTATGCTTTGCAACCCAAGTTTCTACGGTTAAAAATAAAGATTTGATAGAAATTTAAAAGATCTTTCAAATTATGTTAAAATATTTAATAATTTCAATGTTAATAAATTATAAAAAATACTATTTTATTTTTAAAATAAAATATTTAATAATTATAACAAGTCCAATTAGTTTTAAAATATTTTATTTATGAAATATTATGTATAAATTTTTTTCATATTTTATAAAAAATTAAATAATAATTATAAAATAATTTAATAAATTTTAATTAATACATACAATTAACTTGTGCATTGCATGAGAAAAAACTAGTATTGGGCTATATCAACATCATATTTCCACATAATATAAAAAAGGGTAAACTATTAAAATAGTCACATTTGTTTACCTTAGGTTACATTTTAGTCACTTATATATTTGAAATGTTACGTTTTAGTCACTTACGTTATCACGTTGTAACATTTTAGTCAACGAGCTAGTTAATTTCCGTTAACGATTATAGCGGTGAGGTGATGTGGCATGTTAAATAATCATTTCAAACAAAAAATTTAGGTTAATTTATACAATCGATCCCCATACTTTTTTATTTTGAACCATTTAATTTTTTCTTTTTATATTCTTTTAACTTTTCTTTTCTTTTTCATTCTCTTACCTTTTTCATCTGTTTTCCTTCCTTCTCCATTTCTTTTAACGTAGTTTTCTATATTTTTCCATTTGTTTTCCTCACTTATGCTTGTGGACTAGTTATAACTAATGGAAAATATAAAAAAACTACGTTAAAAAAATAAGAAAGAGGAAAAAGAGAGAACAAAGAGAATGAAATGAAAAAAAGAAAAGTTAAAAAATATAAAAGAAAATAAAATTGCTCAAAATAAAAAATATAAGACCAATTGTAAATTTAACCTAAAATTTAATTTTGAAATGATAATTTAACGTGCCACGTCGACTTACTATTACACCGTTAATGGTAATTAATGGCTCCATGACTAAAATGTTAACACGATAACGTAAGTAACTAAAGCGTAACATTTCAAACATAAGTGACTAAAATGTAACTTTCGAGACAAATAAAAGTGACTATTTTAGTAGTTTACCCTATAAAAAATACATATAATATTATTTAAAGCCCGGTGTATACTTTACTCCTTAAACTTGGTACATGTAAGTAGGGATGAGCAAAACTTGATTTAATTCGATTTTTTTAGAATTCCAAGTTAATTGAATAGAGTTATTCAAGTTATTTGGTTTTTCAAATATCAATTTTTAGAGTTAATTAAGTTAAATTTTATAACTTGAATAATTCGTATAACTTAAATAAAAATCAACATAAATATCCTTTGAGTCCTGAAAATTTTGAAAATATGCAAATTGGTCATTTTAAAAATTATAAAAATTTAAAATAATCTTCAAAAATTCAAAATATTTATAAAATATTTTTTCCAAAATTTTTAAATACACAAATTCTAAAAATAATATAAAATAATTAAAAATCTTTAAAATATATAAAAATGCTAATTTATATATATTAAAATTTCAAAATGATAAATTAGATGCCTTAAACAAGTAAATTATAAAATTAAGTCTATCATACTAATTATCTTGGTTTTCTCTTATTTTGTTTTTCAAAAGAGTTTTCAAATATATATATATATATATATATATATATAGTATTTATGTTCTTTAACTTTCGAACAAAGTTTTTTCAACTTAACTCAAATCTCATTTCACTCGATTCAAGTCGAAAATTTTTTAAATCGAGTTATGATAAAATTGGACTCGTCAACTCAATTAACTCAAATCATTTTACTTTATTCGATAGAACACTCACCCCTACTTGTAGTTAATTGGTATCTAAACTTTTTGGACCTAATTGACACTAAATTTGGAATCTTCACATACTTTAGTACCTTTGATGTAATGTTGTTAAAATATGATGACATGGCCTCGAAAGCGATAATATGACAACACATGGAAATCTTATAATATGGCATGTTATAAGTTTAATAAAAATATATATAAATTTATAAAAAAGAATTATAAAAATTATCTCATGTTGAAATGAATCCAAGCAAAGGGTGTTCAGATTCAATTGAACCTGGGCGTTCATTTGTCCTAATTCATTATGGACATTTTTAAGAAAAAATTTATATTTTTTCCATTTTTTATATTTTCTAATTTTTAGAAAAAAATTAGAATATTTTTGCTCTTTTCTATATAATTTTCAGATTCAATAAATCCAATTTTACACATAAATTTTAAGTTGAAAATTGACTTAAAAATTCAGAGCCAAATTTATTGATAACTTTGAAAACAAAATTAGAATCTCTTGAAATTTTCTTGAATACAAAGAAAACTCCTTTGATTCTTCTCTTCAGTTTGGCTTCAATCCAAGGGTTGTCTAACTTGATCTTGAATGGATGTGCATTGCTTCAAGGGTCATGTTGGCTTGTTCTTGAAACAAGTTTAGACCTCCTTTCTTGGTTGATTTGAATCAAAAGATTGTTTTCTTCATAAGCGACTTTTTACTTCTTCTCCACGATTGAACAAGATCGGAAAGCAACTTTTCTTCTAAACAAAGTAAGGTGTTCGTCATAATTTCTTCAAGTTTTGGCTTCTTCAAAGATTTCTTTAAAGATCTTTTGGGCTTCTCAAACTTGTGTATGTGTAAAATGGTTTAGGGTGACCCCTTTTTATTGTACAGGTATATGAATAAAATATAGTTCTTGTAGAATTTAAGCGTAATAACTCTCTTTTATTTATGTGATTGGATTAAATTCGCATTCAATTACATTTAATTGTGAAGAAGAAGATAAAAGCCGTTTATAAAAGAAAGTCGCCTTTCAATCTAAATCAACTGAAGAATGGAGGTCCAAACCTATTTCAAGAGCAAGTCAACACAACACTTGAAGCAATCCATATTCATCCAAGATCAAGTCAGATGACCCTTGAATCAAAGTCAAACATGAAAGAAGAATCAAAGGAGTTTTATTTTTTATTTTTTGTAAAGAAATCTAAAGATTGTAACTTTCTTTTTAAAATTATTAATAAAATTAACTTCAAAATTTCTAGTCAACTTTCAATTTGAAATTTGTGTCAACAAACTTTTGGCACACCTAGTGGACAATCTCTACATCTTTTCTCTCAAAAAGTCAAAAGTTAAAAAGTTGTGATGGCCTTAAAGAAGATCATCATTAGTGAGCTGCGCCATAGTGTTCAAACACTACGAGAAATAAGTACAAAATATCGAGAATTAATAAGCAACTTTTACTACAAGTGTGATAGGTGGAGTTATAATATTTATATATGTTACAATGGAACACCACGAAGTATTTTGAGAATCCAATTTAAAGGAGATCGAGTAATAGAATGAATTAACTAAGATTAAGCATACATATAAAGAGTCTAGCTAGTTAATGGCCAAGCAACATAGTGCGACAAATTATAGAAAAGAGTGATTTAAACTAAATTATAACCTACGATTAAAATGCAAAAATACCAAACTTACAAACTTAATAATAAAAAAACACGAGTAGCTAATTAATATCCATGTCAACAATCGGATTAGGATCTCAACCGATCAATTTCTAATTGATTCAATTTTAACTCATAATTATCATTTTTTCTAATTAAGTAATTTAATCTAATTTATTTCTCAAGATGAACCCATTTGGAGAGTTTCCATAGAGAGGAGAGGAAAAAATATGAACACAATTATTTGTCATTCTCTTTGAATTACCTAAAAACATTATTAACAAAATTATTTTAAGACAAAATGTCAAATGTAATATGAAGTAGACTTTTGTTATTTTATTATTTTAAAATTTAAGCGCTTAATCTATATTTTAGTTCTGAAGTATATCATTTTTTTTTCATTTTAGTCTTTAAAGTTTTTTTAGTTCACTTCAATCTCTAATGTTATCACATGTTTCGAGTTTAGTCTTTTGAATGTTTAGGATTTACGATTGAAATATTTAACTAATCATATCTTTGCCATGTGACATATGATGATGTCATCATTTGAAAAACTTTTAAATTTTTTAAAGTATGAAAACAATTTAAAAATTACAAAAATGATTAAAAATAGATAAATTTTAAAATTTAAATTTACAAAAGTATAAAATATAAAAAAATTTATATTAGAAATTTTATAAATCACATTTACTAAGCTTGAACATGAGATCATTGTCTTTTAAAAGATATCACCTATGGTTATTGCTTTGTAATTCAGTCATTTGAAATTTATAATTTGTAGATATTTTTAAGTGATAAATTTGGATAACTTTTTAATTATTTAAATAATGAAAAATAATGTTATTTATTATTTAAATTATAAAAATATATTTATTATTTAAATAATGAAAATTTTTAGAAATTTTTATATTGTTTTTAATTTTAATAATTTTTATATTTTTGTAATTCTTTTTCATTTTAAATATTTTTAAGATTTTTTAAATGATGACATCATAATTATGTCATTGTATGATATGTGGTAGCATATGATTGGTTGGATATCTTAGTTTATCTTTTTTAATGTCTAAAAGACTAAATTGAGAATGTCTGATAATATTAGGGACTAAATTAGGAACGTCTAACAACGTTAGGGACTAAAGTGGGCTAAAAAACTTTAAGGACCAAAGCGGGAAAAATGGTATACTTGAGGGACTAAAGTATGGATTAAGCCAAATTTAAAATTTAATCTTTCTATTTTAATTCCTTAAAAAAAACTCTTTCTACTTTAGTATAAAATAAAATAATGTGGATTTTTATGAGCACTATAAGAATTGTTCTCTGTTTAACGATAATCTGGACTGAAACTAGAATTGAACCGCCTGAAATAAAAGCAGGACTCAGGATTTAAACCACCCCAAGCCAAAGGTTCACTAAACTGAGCTAAGATTTTTAAAAAGCAACTTTTCTTTCATCTGCTTCCTGAACTAAGTTGAAAAATTGGTATTCTAGAGAGGAAAAAGAATGGAATTTGCAGAGTTGAGAGAAACCATAGAGCAAATAGAGGTGGTGGATTCTCATGCTCACAATATTGTTCCTTTGGATTCTTCTTTTCCTTTCATCAATTCACTTTCTGAAGCAACTGGCCGCCTTATCCTTTGCTCCTCACTCCCTCTCTTTCAAGGCAAATACACCCTCTTCTTTTTCTTTTTAATTAATAGAAATCATCCCATTTTATCTTTTTTTTTGGTTGATTAGTGTTATTAAACAGATGGAGTTTTTTTCGGAAAAAAAAAGCTTTTAGGACTTGGGTTGTTTTCATTGAGCTGTATAAGTATTTGTGTTTTGTTTGACTTCGATTTGGGCTAGTTTCAAACGACATTCAAATTCTTTAATGCCTTGTTTCTTATATTTGTATAATAGATGGAGCCATGGGGAGCCAGTTATGAATCTTTTACTTTCTAAGCATTATTAGAGATCATGATTGGTTTTGGTTCTAAGTTTAAAAATAATACTAGAAGAGTTAACTTTTCTTGACGTTTTCTGGGAATATATTTGAAAAGCTGCCGTTTGGAAATGAATAACAGCTAAAACAAATACTGGATTTTGTGTTATTTGCTTTTACTTGTAGAATAAAGGAAGACACTTATTTCTACAAAAGTAAAAGAAAATGCAGTTTTAAATAACAAAGAGCAGGTTACCTTTAATTAGACTAATCATGTTATAATTGATGTTAAATTTTAACAATTTGTAAACAAGTAGTAAATGTCAATCTTCAGCTTGATAGCTTTGGAAGTTGGGCTCTATCCTTGTATTCTGACTGCGTAAATTTTGGTTTTGGCAGAGGAATTTAAGGGATATTGCAGAACTCTATGGCACTGAGTCATCATTGGATGCCGTGGAACAGTATCGCAGATCATCTGGCTTGCAAGCCATTAGTTCAAAAGTGCTTTAAAGCTGCAGGAATCTCGGCTATTCTCATTGATGATGGACTGAAACTTGACAAGAAGCATGAAATACGGTGGCATAAAAATTTTGTTCCATTTGTTGGTAGGATACTCAGAATTGAACGCCTGGCTGAGAGATTCTTGATGGAGTAGGAAACCTTCTGAATCTTCCTTTTCAACTTGATATTATATTCTGATTTAAAATCTATCAGCATACTATTTCATGGAGCTAATTCATGGTTTACATTTTATTTCTTTGCAGATTCATTAGCACACACAAACGCAATTTTAGTGAATATGTTTTACATCTTTTTACATTTTAGAAGCATGAGATTATCTATTTATATTTAGGTGAGGAGGCATAGAAGATAGCCTTATTGAGAAGTTAGCAGTTATGTTCTGGAGTCCATTTGCTGAGGAGGAATATTCATATCAATTTTATAATTGAGTATTATATTGGCAACTAGTTTGCTGAGAGGGAGGAGGGTGATAAATAATGATATAAAACCATTAGAACCTAAAGGGAGTATGGTTGCGGGAAGGAATGAGTGGAATATGAGGACTGTGTTCCTGATGTGACTGGTTCTATGTCTTGGTCCTTGTAGGCAACCTCAAATATATTTGGATTAAGGCTTGCTGGTTTGGTTTAGTTTGGTATAGGGAACCTGTATGCAGAGTGAATATGAAGTGGATATGTCTGTCTTTTCTTGAAAACATTAAATGGAAGACTTAGACCTGAGAGAGAAATATACCAGGGGTATCAAATTTGAGAAGTTTCTTTTTAAGTTCTTATTGATATTCACCCATGTTTCCATATGCTGCTGGCATAAGTGTGGTTGTCTGTTTTGATTTAGTGAAACTGACGTTTTCACTTTGTCCATCATAAGTTGTCCTGGTTCTGTTTGCTAGGTATGTTTATACATCTTTCATATTGGTCTGTACTTATACTGGATGCAATCTCCAGACTTATTTTTGAAACTTATCCTCTTCTATGAGTTGCACTGACCACAATAAATTCTCCAATGACTTATGCCTGTGGACTTTTGAGGTCTAGTCATAATTTGCAAGGTTGAGGTCCTGGTCTAAGCTGCATCTTTGAATCCAATTACGCCTCAAGATTTCTTGGTAATATCGGGTTTTTCAATAGTTTGGTTTTTATCATTGGTATTATGTATGTTTACGAGGAGATGCCAAATGGATCTAATTGGACATTGGGTGCATTCAGAAACATTTTTGAAAAGCTTGAGCTCATATCCTTGGAGATGGTATAGACATTAATATGGTCATATTTTATTTTATCACAGATATGTAGTTTGAACAAGTGTCATGCACCTTTAAGCTTTACCACAAATTATCACCGAATGACCTTGTCATGCATTCTTTGAAAGACACCTATTTCCAGTGTATTTGTTTTCACGCTATGAATTTTATCTGCTTCCTATGATTGGATTTTAAAGATAGTGCATGTAACTTTGGTTGATTACCAATGCATGGTTATTGAAGTTGGGAATTGATAGTGATGAGCAGATAAAGAGGAACTACTTGTTTTAAGTGGTTTCTTTAACTCAATGTTCTGATTTGCAAATGAGATTGTTGGCTTGAAAAGCATATTTGCATCTGCATGATGGTTTAGAAATCAATCCATATGTCACCAAAGAGGATCTTTGAGATTGGTCTTTACGAAGTTTTACAAAGTGAGTAGCATTTTGATTGGATGTTCTGTATTATTACGGGATATAAGTAACAATTTCCTATTTCGGTGGAAGCTTTGTATGCATTACAAATAAAAGCTTTGTGACTATATTTTCACCACGTAGTTTGGAGGTTGCTTTGCAGTTTGATTTGCCCATGCAGATACAGGTAAAACCAGGACTTAGCATTTAGATTGTAATATGTTCACAAATAAACTCTAAATGGCTCGGAAGATGAGGAAATAAACCAGGAGATGCAGTTGCAATATGAGAAAAGTGGTATGGGAAAAATGAGTCATTTAGAATTGGAAGTTGAGTATTAATTAGTGTTTGGTATCTATACGAGGAAGAAGTGGCCTAAGCTTGTGCTGGTCCCCTTCAGAAGCACCGCATATCTGAGACGACTCCTAGTCATATCCCATGAGCTATCATCAATAGCACTAAAAGCAACTGTATGCTCTTTCGGTAGATTTGTTTTCACCCCTCATTCTCTCATTTATTTCTTTTCTTTAATTAGTTTTGGAGACAAAGATTTGGATTTCTGATTATCCAATCACTTCATCTCCAGGACACTTTTAGAAGATAAAAGATTTTCACAGGTGTCGCATAGTTCTTTTTACATGCATCGTATCCATTCTATGCGAGAAGCTTCATGTCGCCTCTGTTTATGCCCGGTTTAGAAAATTCTCACGCGATGGATCACTTCATTTGTTGAACTTGGTATTGAGTTTGCCATGTTATGTTTCCTATCCATGTAGTCGTTTGTTCTTTCAGGTTTACCTTGACTTTGGGTTAGCGATTCCCAAGCTCGGTGTACATGGGATGATATCCTCGCTCAAAGAACTTTGGGGTGGCCCAGCTTAAGAAGGTGAAAATACTCGAAGGAAATACTTGAGAACCTTGTACTTTTTTTTTCTAAGAGAGTTTTGTCCAGTTCTTGACCACGGTGA